>OMLF01027822.1:0-18370 GCA_900302615.1 Holocentrus rufus
AGTGAGGCTATGAAGCGCAGAGGGGTAAAACCCACTTTGGATGAAATAAAGTCAATGTTTACTCACCTACACTTACACAGGCAAAAAAAGGGGGGGAGGAGAGTTGTAAAACTGGCCCTGCTGCTTGTCTATATGAATACAAACTTATGGAACAACATGCAAACCAACATGAAAAAGAAAATTCATAAACTTGCGCCAAATGCTTGAGGGAGAACAAAAAAAAAAAACACAATACAGAAATATATCTGCCCACAAAAAGCTTATATTATGAAAGTTATTGCCTCTAAAATGAAAGTATGGCCGTTTCTTTTCTTTTCGTGTCCATGTTCATGACTTCCATTTTGTCATTTATGGCATCCCTTTATGAGTGTGAAACAGAGACACAGTAAGTGAAGCTGTCACCAAATAAATGTCTCATTATATTTCCTTTCCGCAACAACTTTTACCATTCCACAGTGGTGAAAGTATACACACATAGGGCCCCTCAGTATGCGTTGAGTGGTATATGGGCTTTTTTTAGGATGGTGGTTACTGTGTTACTGCTGCCAAAGTAATGAAAAGAGCGAATAATAAAGTACAAAGTGAAGACAGCTGCAGTGTTAGAGAGAGCACTGTTAGGGGTGATGTATGTATTTTTTGCAAAAAGCATTAAGCGCTGTATGGTGAAACTATATGGTTGCTCAATGGAGAAAATGTGCATTGGATAACTTGTTTAGTGTCAGAGAATTGGGTATAAAACTGCAAAGGCTGCAGGATATGAGCAGTATGACCAACAAGTCCTTTCAGTGCAGAAACAGTTGGTGGTAGCTGTAATTTCGTGGAATAAGGCCAGTATGTTTTACCATTTGCCAAACCTCTTTTAGGTTTTACTTTCACAGCAAAATAAAGTCAGTTCTTATCTCACATTGTGCCATATTTTCAATGCCAGCTCCACAGAACAACACACTCCCTCGCATATCTGTGCCTTGGAGGAATGTAATGAGTGTGCTGCAGTGGTAGGGAGCTGATTTAGTCATTCTTTGATGCTCTCTCTAGTTAGCCATCTCCCACTGAGCACTGACATCCTGTCAGCATGGAGCCTCTTCTCATCCCCCGGGTTAGTCACTACATGACCACAAGATCAGTGTAAGTGTGTTTGTGTGTGTGTGAGTGAGTGAGTGAGAGAGAGAAAGAGAGGGAGAGAGAGAATATAGTTCCATCGTGAAAGGAAGCAGCAAAAAGGGCAAAAGCAAAAAGAAGACTGAGAAAAAAACACATTTACTAAATACGATCAAATACGCATCATATTTTCTAGCAATTAATGGAGAAAGAATACCAAGAAAAGACATTTTCACTGATGGTAGCTTCTTGTGTTCAGTTGCACTTGTCATTATTTCCTGATTATGATTGTAGGAATAATTCATTCCAGTCTCCATTATATAACAACCAGTGAGTCAGTGGCAAAACACCTTGGCTTGCAGCTAAATACGTAACCTGTAAGAATTCAGGGGTGGGTGGGGTTAGTTGGAATTAATTTTTCATTTAATTATGAAGAGTCAACTATACCAGTAAAGCCACTGACACTGCCCTGAAGGGCCGCCGGCACTGTCATTTAAATGTGGCATTGGAATTGGGTTTAAGCAAACGCAGGTCTCACGCCACCTTAATTGTACGGTGCAGGCAGCCTGTGGGTGGTTGAGGTTTCAAATACCTTTAATTGACGCTGAGGTAACAAACAGGTAACAGAATCGTTGGGAGGGTGTCGCCAGCGGGTTAACCGTGAAAGAGTGTCAGAGTTTCAGTGTCAGGGCTTTATTCGCTGAAGAAAGCCCTGAAAACAGGTATAAAGTAAGCTTAAGGGATTTCTAAAAGACCCTAACAGAGGATGTGATTTAATTATATTCTGTCTATAGTGCTGCATGCTGTAGCAATTCATGTTGTAACATTCATTTGAAAGAATTATAAAGACGAGATCATGACCTTATTCCTTCATCCTTTCCTCGTTCCCTCACATACACACACACACCGCCTGGTTATCCCACTCCCCCTTACTTACTGTGTGTTTGATGGGGGGGGGCCACATGCCTTTAGAATCCAATCTGCCCCGGCTCCCCCCTAAAAACCCCCACATCTCCAAACACCAAACTGTGAAGTCCTAATGAGTAATAATCCCTATCCTCGCCCCCGCTAAAAAGGGGAGAGTCAAACGGCGTCATTGACCCCAGCTCTCGACAGCACGTTCCAAAGATTAAGCAAACACTGGTAATTGCCCCTGAGATCAGGTTCTGTTTTGACTGTTTGTCGTTCTCACACCGCCTGATGTGTATTTGATCTGCGGTTGGATGGCAGCGGCGCTCCTCATTCACTCCTCACGTCTTAGCGCCATGCAGAGAGACAGAGGGCTGAGAGCAAAGCGACAGGCGGACAGGGAGGTAGACACAATTGTCGGGTTCAGGCTTTGGCAGTATGACACTGGGAAAATGTGAATTAGCAGCCACTTACAGGATGATGTGTACATGGTTTGGTGTGGTTATTCTGTGATTGAGCTGAAAGGTTGTCAGGAAATAATGTTAGATTTCTTTAAAGGGATAGTAAGAGCAGAATTTCCATGCACAAGCACACATGGATACACACAAACAAAACAAACTGTGTGCACCGCTCCGCGCCCATTTGCATCCAACGTGCACATAAACACACTTGATCAAAGTCAAATATTTATTGATACACCATTACAAGAAAATATATTTCTTATAAAGCGTAATTTAGTTTCATTATCTCATCCTGGGGTGATTTTGGAGGCCTTCGTGGAAAAAAGACATAAAATTTCATGCTTACATGGTGGATAACGTGGTCATTAAAGCCGATTCCATTGCCCTTTTATTGGCGAAAACAAATCATGTCCAGGTAACCACAATAAGCACCACTAACTAGTCACGTTTTGTTGCTTGATTATCCTGTAAATTGAATGGAATCACAATGCCTCCAGGTGAATTCACATGGCGCCACTTGGAAGCCAAATATTGAAAGTTAGAAAATTGCCAAAGAAGTAAATGGATAATTTGAACGTCTGTGAATTGTTGACAATGTGCTCATCTATGTTAGGAGACTGTGCAGCAATAATATGTGGCTTAAAGAAAGCTTTTTATCTTTGCTATCGACACACAGGCCGACACAGGCAGCTGATCTGGCCACAGATCAGCTGATCCACTGTCCGATCTTTAAGGACAACATGAAGGAGAGTTTTGTAATTAAATTCAATCCGTTTCAACTAATTAGACAAAACTGGCTGGTATGAGTACAGTGTGTGTGTATTCAATTGGAGTTTTTTTTTTCTTACAAATGTATGGTAGAATATTCCATCATCAATAAGTATGGATATACAAAATTATAGTAGTTTCACTGAAATTCCTGATTTTAATTTTGGATTGTAATCAGACAGTTAAATAAGCAAAAAAAAATTCCACAAAACTGACGACCAACCTAAATTATGATCACTGTTTCAATTAAAACTAGAGGATTGCAAAAAAGTTCCATTTGTTTTCTGACAGAAGGCTGTGTACCTAAATAACATTTTGAGATTGAAAGCAGATTGATTCCTGGACTGCTTTCAGCCAACCCTCCGTTATGAGCACCATGACATGTTGACAAATGATTGTACAGATGAGTCAGGAGCAGTTGCAGTCAGTCTTGACAACCCCATAGCCGGCAACGGCTGACCTTGTCAACAAGCACAGATCAAGTCAGTGAGGAGGACGGATTCAGTAGCCAAGACTGACCCTCAAAGATCAAACCGTAGGAGGGGCAAATGCCCGCTGGAACAATCAAATGATCTGCTTTTCATTTCAGCCTGCTGGATCATCTCAACCTGTTTAAAGGTCTCCGTCAAGAAAAAAAAAAAGAGATTTCTGCCAGTAATTGTGAGACGTCAATTACTGCGGATTTACTGTTATTAGGATGATTGCTCCAATGAATCCGCCCTGTGAGCTGCCTGGATTAAAGGAGCAGTTGACATTTCTCCAGGGACGTCTGACAGGGGAACCTGCAAATATTTTCATCACTCCATCTCTACACAAAACCATATTAGGAAGATATAGTTTATTTCCTTCTAAGTCCTCAATTGCAGTTTGTGGTAATTCTTACAGTGTCTTTTTGAAAAGCCAAGGTTGGAGATGGTGAGACGTTTTGAAATTCTTTCCTAGTCGGGAAAGTTAGAGCAGCATTTTTGAGATCAACATGCTGAATGACTGACTGTAGTGACACTAATCATGATTGGACACGTTTAGAAAAACAGTCGACCCATTTATTTTTTATTGATTTAACTATGATATCTAATCTGTTTATGGTGCTTTTGACTCACTGGAAAATAACATACCAATATGATTTATGCTGTATCTATGAAGACAACAAGGACTTATAACAGAATGTAAATGCAGCATGATATTAAATGACTTTATTGATTTGATGGATCATGAACTTGTTGATGGTTAACAATACTCTAGAGCAGTAATGAGTGGTCATCCATGGGAATTGTTAGAGCTCTAAATGAGGCATAATGACAGAGCCTGCGGGCCAAGCTAATGCTAATAAAACGGCGTGACAACGCTACAGGAATGTTACCACAATTAATGAACCTACTGGCCTCTCTTCTGTCTGGTGCCAAGGCACATGTGGAACCTCTAAAAGCCTGTGTTTCTGGTGGAGCGAATTATCCCCTCGAACCAGTCGCACCAGGATATCAGGATGCAGTGCTGACTAAAGTTAAAAGGCCCATTGCAGGACCCGATCCTAAAAGCATTATTGTATACACGCAAGCTCACGGGGATGGCTTGTGTACACTTACACACAAATATGCAGACAGGAACTTAGTTTACTGGCAGATCAGTGATAGTGTAAACACTGGGTTAAGAGGGAGATGGTTGAAAACCAAAGGCTGATGATTGACTTGGGGTTAACAGTTCTCACTCTAACCTCCCATAACAGCAGAAGAAAGCATTGTTAGAGGTTAAGACGGTTTAAATAAGTTCAGAAACGAGACCGTCACTGCTTATGCTTTGCTCTCTGTATCAGTCGTGTTTTCAGCGGGTGACAGAATAAATTGATATAGAGAGACCAAAACAAAGTGAGAGCAGAGGAGACAGAATGTGAGAAGTCAGAGTTTAGCAGACAAAACAAAATGACAGACAGGAGCGGGACGAGGAAGCTAGGAAGACAAGCGGAGAGAGGGAGGGAGGAAGAAGGAAAGGGGGGGATCCTCCAGTAATTGCTGGAGAGGCATGGGGGCAGATTCAAGGCCTTGGGCTGATATTAAAGTGACCCGAGAGACTCCAGACAGGACAGGCCTCTAAACAGTCCTGGCTCCACTGTGGAATGAGCCTCCCCCACTAGCCCACAGACTTCCCAGGCATAGCCATCCCGCCTGCTGGGTTGCCAGGTTGGCCAACCAAACTTCAGAGCACTGCTTATGTGCCTTAAAACATGCCAGATTGACTGGAAATATGGCATATTTTGTCTCACATTTTTAACTTACAATTTTTGTCGTTGTACCTGTACCTGCAAGTGTATTAAGCAAAACTGGTGATTTGTGTAGGTATAGTGTTGATTCTATGCTATACTGTGAGTAAAATCATATTCGTGTAGAGTGCATTGAAGGTTGTTCTGTACTGCATTACCATCTGTATAAGCTGAATGTGCTGAAATATGATAAAGGTTATAGATATGGAGGTTGGTGTTGTGTTTTATTGTCTTTTTTCCCCCTAATGTCCTGTTCCATTTAACTGTGTAGCACGTTGCATTGCATTTGATTTTGCAAAATGTGCTACATAAATAGTTTGGTTTGGTCTCATTTGGTTTGGTTTGGTTTGGATGTTGTTTCTGATGTCGTCGCTGAGTGTACTGTTTTAACTGTAGAAACTTGTTTGCAAATTCATTATTTCCAGAGTGGAGCCAGCATAGGCGTTCTGACTGCCACCACAAAAGAAAAAAAAAAATCAGGTTTGTGATTAAACCAAACTCCATGTAATGATGAATGAATCCGCATGATTGCATGGTGATTGTGATGAGCAAAGAGTAATTATGATACACCATTATGAATTACAGTATGCCTTAATGGTTGTCATTAAGCTGGATTATAATTAAACATAATTGCCAGTTTTTATACAAACAGGCAAAATTGCATCTGATTTAGAATTAATGAGTAAGCAGGCAGTTCTGCTCAAGCAAACGTTTGTGGACTCCAGCTACGACAATAATGTCACTGGAGGTTTTGCAGGTTTCTTAAAATGTAGCAAAATATATCTGAGAAAATTTGACACATAATTTGATTTAATTAATCAGTAATACATCTCCTCATTGTAACAGGATGTGGGATATCCCAGATGACTTAATGTGTGAGGAATGGAGATGAGCGTGTGTGAAGTTGCATGAACTGTCCACATACTGTAAACATGCCCAAGTCAAGACATTCAGATATGTAAACAGTTTGATATTCTATCGTCTGATTTTACATATTCTACAAACACACACACAAACACACACACACACACAGAAATCATGGAAGATGATTGCCCACCAAAGGAGATGGTAACGTGGTCAACATACTGCTTCAATTGTTCAGCTCATCAATACTAAGGTAAAGCAAAATCTGTGTTTTCAAGTTGTTTGAAGAGCCACATTAACATCATCCTTCTTAATATGTAATTTGAATCATTGGAGTTTATTATAAGGGGTTCTCTTGACCTCTCTACTGCTCAAAAAGCAACATTTTTGTCAAAAATGTGTCAAAAAATAATGATCTTTAGCCTTCCTCTCACTAGTCCCATGCTCCATTAAAGATGAACAGAAAATGTGCTATTAAACCATAGATGAATAAATAAATGAACAAATGTCAAAATTAATACATAAAAGGAAAAAAGGAAACACAGTGTGTGTTCTTGAGTGTGTATGCATGTAACATTGTACGTCGCATGTAATGTAATGTTGTGGTAGTAAGTGGGACCAATTTTTGTTGTTCTGCTGCACGTGTGTGTCTTATAATCAAAGTTTTCACTTGCTTGTGAGTCTTGAGCTTGACCGAACTGGTGTGTGTCCATGTTTTTGTGCATGTTGTGCGTGTGTGTGTGTGTGTGTGTGTTTACAGCTATAGGGTCCAGTGGTGGTTGGCTGATGCCTACCTTGCTCTGACACCGTAGTTAGCACAGTCACTCTGGCTCCACAGTGGGTGGGGTCGGCAGACAGCATAACTCTGGGCCCTGCAGCCCACTATAATTAGCCTTATTGAAACTGTCAGTCAATGAGCCGCCCCAGTCCGGTCTCAGAGCGGCCCACTGCTAACATCAAGGAGAAGGGGCTGAGGGACGAGGCCCTGGAGCTGCTAGCAGTGCTGTGCTAACGGCTAAAAAGAGGTATCTGTTACTGCTTCAGTAAAACTCAGTACAGTCCCCTCAGCTCTCAGCCATTCTGCGCCTCTCAAGCTGCTCTTCTCCGAGCCCGGAGATGTGTTTTGACAAACTGATTGTTCGCTGGCATGACGTGATGTAACGAGGGACATATGTTGCCGGGGAGGAGGACGAATATGAACGTAACATCAAAGAGAGGAAAATCAGATTTCAGGACCCAAATGTAAAGCGAAATAAGACTTTCAAATCTGCTTATGTATCTCAATGAAGATGTTTTCAATTGGGTGAAATTGCAGAGCCCATATAAGAGCATTCCTGAGCGTGGGTTTGATAGAATAATGAAGTCCACATAAAATATGGGCATTTAAGAGGCCCAAAGTTTTAGAGTTTTCTGTTGTTTTTCTTCAGGCTGTCATTGAATTCAGCACTGTTTTTATAAAGTGGATTTTTGGGGGCCTTTGACATTTCCTTATTCATATTTCATGTGAGAGAAATGCAAAATATTCAATAATGCACATGCATGTATACACACAAATACTCTCACTCAGCACAACAAGCTACTCTAGGCATGCACAGACGATGCTACTGATGTGTTTCATTCATTGCTTTCATAAATTACACTAACACGACTTGTGAGCCTCACACAGTATAAAACTGTTTCCAAATATCCTGAAGCAGATGTAGAGGGTACGGTAGCGCTGTATTTGTGTTGTAACCTCTTGATAGCTAGCAGCCATAACAAACTGTGTGTGTGTTTCTCAGTACAAACATGCACTGTTTATACTGCAACTGGTGTTGAGGGACATTTAATAGTGAGAACATTATTACAAGTTACACGAACGCTCAGACCAAGTGGACTGGTCAATTAGAATGTAGTATTTCAACTGGATTTCATGAAAACATTGACATTATTTGCTAATATTCTGTCCACAGAGGTTTACAGGTTCTCACAAGTTTGTTTTTGACATCTGGGGAGTGGCGGAGAGAGAGAGAGAGAGAGAGAGAGAGAGAGAGAGAGTGAGGGTGGCATAGCACATATGAGCAATGGAGGAGATATATTAGCTCTGCTTATAGACTTAAATTTACTCAGGTCTCCATATCATATTTGGACAAAAGTATCTCAGGATTGGTAAACACATAAGCAATAAGATAGCAGACTTTTTTGTTATGCATGAATGATTTCAGAGTCATTTCAATCCAAAGCTCTTTATTGACGACTTAGCGTTAAGCAAAGTACATGCACGCTGCTAAAAGCAGTAAAACAGCTTTGTTACAAAAGCCGGAGGTATTTGTGGGCTTAACTACATTCATTTTGCTCCTGGCGTTTTGACGGTAAAACACTTAGCTGAGGAATTTTCATTCCCTTTGTGCGCCATTGTAATGAACACAAACCCATAATTGTTTCTCACCCATGGGCACTAACTGGGTTTTTTAATTTTCCATAGCTTGCTCAGTAGCTGTGCCAAGGTTTCTTCAGGTAATGTAGGAACTCTGACTCACAGGGTGCAGGCTGTGAGAGCCAAGCCAGCCTTGAACAGAGTTAAATATATATATTCAGAAATGCTTCCTGGGATTTGGTATGCCAGCCAACTTCTTACTTTACCCGATGAGCTGCTGCAACAAGACACAACATAAGTTTGTTTGTAATAGGAATTGGTGTATAATTACACCTTTCTTGACAGCATCAGCATGCTTTGTCCCCAAAAAGCAATCACTCAAAGCTAATTAATGGCTAACTTCATGTTTTGAGAAGACCACATCCGTTACAGCTGAGCTTTAATCATGTAAAGTACTGTATTGCTCCCATAATTATTGCTTTATAATTGTCACAATAGCAGTGCTAAACAATCTTATTTGGCATCATCTCTGACAAACTGAAGGGAAAATCAGCCTTGCTGGCAGCAGACATGACAAAGGTTTAGAAAAAATGCATTATGGATAGAGAAAGTGGCTTGTTGGCACAAAAGGAACATTATTGCCTTGTTGCTCAACCCTGAGTCATCTCTGACTTCTCGGGATGTAATTATCCTAATGCAGTTCACAAAAACATCTTTAATACATGTAATGTTATTACAGCAGCAGTGCCCTGGTGACAGCTATTCTTAGCAAAAATATAATATTTTGATTCATTAACATTACAAGTAAGGTTTTTATTCAGGACCAACTTCCTCAGGCTTTGAGTTTACAGGAAGATTGCGCCATATAACTAAATAATAGTGGTTTTATATTGCATATAAAACACAATACAAAATAATTCTGATGAAAATTATTTATTTTAGACTGCAGAACGTTTTGAGAAAATATTCCTGCTTAGTTTTGAATTCAATTGAGTCTAAATGGGGAAATGGAATTACAGCAACAAGCAAAAAAAAAAAAAAAATATTGGTATCCGTGCCAAAGGCAATGGGAAATCATAGGTACTGTAGTTTTTTATGGGCCATGATGTAGAATGTTTAACAACCTCTTCTGCAACTTATTACTATGTTTGCCAACTATTTGAATGCTTCGTATCAGCGAACACTGTATGTTGGTTTGTATGGTTGTTCATATCTTATCAACCAGAATTTTAAACAACTCAAACTTGGACATAAAGTTTTTCTTGTGAATTCAACAATAAAATCAGCTTTTCACTGATGGTAAACACGGCACATACATCGTGAATGAAAATGTATGTTTTGGTGGGTGAAGGGATCAAGGTTAGAAGTACACTGTAGAAACGCTGCATTTCTCAAAGTGAACACTGGGGAGTGCTGGTCTGTTCAGCCTGAACTCGGCTCTCTGCGCCCTCCCCTCCAGGTGCAACAACAGTCACTTTGACTGCCCCACATTGTGGTTTCATGTGTTTGTTTTGACAAGAGTATTAATTTACCAAATGGCACCGTGGAGGTGTCGGATCATTTGAATACAAATACAGAAGCTTCTTGAAAAAATGAATACCCCAACACAGCACAGTAGCTGATGATGACAGATGTTTAAATCAGTTGCTTTATACCGAGCTCTGGTGTGTGTCACAAGTAAGAACTGAGTTATGAGGGTGTATCATGAGTTAATGCTAGTAGTTCCTCATCAAAACCTCATCACATTTATTACAATCCACTCTCTCCATTTATGTAAAGGCTGTCTCTGTGAATATACGGTGCATGTGCGTTCATCTCTTCAAACTAAAACCATGCAGAGACCGAGCGTCAAACTGTCTGCCGCAAAATGAACATCTCTATTCTTATTTTACAAGTGTGATTGCTCTGTTTGGGTGGTCTGGTCATCATACTCCCTTATTTAGGTGAACAAACATGAGAAACGTTGGAAAATCTAATCAAGATGCAAAGATAATGATGTGCTATGTACATAAACACATGCTTTATACAGTAGATGTTCCCTAAACAAATTTCAAGTCTACTTACATCACGTATGGTTTCCGAGGCCCCGCGGGAAACATCATCAGCGGGCTCACGAGTGTGTAAGATCATGATGGATTCAGACTTTGACTTGTTTTGTCAAATAGAGATGGATTGCATGTTAAGATCATACAGAAACGGGCAACGAACACACACACGTTATGTCGACGCACATGTATGTGACTGTGTAAACACACTCGCACATACACGCATCCACACACGCACTCAAATCCGCAACAACTGGTTACTGTTACTGAGTCATCATCATGTGAACAGTGTGACAGATTGCTAGGAGACAGGGTGGTGCAAATAAAACACTAATGACAATTTAATGGCTCATTAGCTTATGATGTGGGTAGCATTGTGTGTGAGTGTGAGTATACATGCGTGTGTGTGTGTGTGTGCGTGTGTGTGTAGCCCAAGAAATGCCTGCAGTATGAGTGTGTTCCCAGGCTAACCTGGCTAGGTGAGACTCTCTGGCACCAGCCTCTCAATGCAGCCTCAGGGGGAGTCGTACAGTGCTGCTGCCTACAAGCTGAGGTATGCATACACACACACACACACACACACACACACATGCACTTTCTTTGGGAAAGGCATGTACTGGTTGTGCTTTCTAGTTTACTTCCCTCTGTTGCAGCTGTCACACTCAGTGTTGCTCCATTCAAAACATTCAAATGACATTTTATATACTTACAAATAACTTATTTTAATGTCAATGTTGTAAATATACACATTGACATTAATATATGTTTACATCACTCTGCCTACACAGCACATTAATGTTGCATCATGCTATTATAAAGCCCTAATGTAAGCTAGGTCCTTATGTATATCCCCATTACCACAGTGTGTTACACTTAATACACAGGTAAAAAGGTAACCTACTGCTCACTGTAGTGATTGGTGAGTTTAGGGGTCAGGTCTCTTCATGTGTTTGACATTATTAGGAGAGCTACCATGTAATCCAGCCTCAATCCTCAGGCCAAGGAGACTTTATTGGGGGCAAAGGGTGATGGTTATGGAAGCTATTAGACAATAATGGAATAAACTCCCTTTAACATATTCGGTCCCCGGAGGATTGTCCTTTTCACTGAAGTTCCTTATCGCTCAGTTAGAATATTTGGACGGTTGACAGGGGAATTGTAGCCGTACCTTAAAAGGTTTGGGCAGCTCTCATTTAAAAGATAATCTCTGAGTCGGATAATCCCTGTTTTAAATTATCATTTAGAGTGTGGAGGGTTTTTCCAAGGCTAAGACCTGGGGGGGCAGATGAGTTGACAAGATAAATCAGTAACTGAGAGGATATTGGACAGCAGCTGTTTCGATTTTCTCTGGGTGAAATTGATTATTACATCTTTCTCTACTTAATTTAAGCGTAAATGATGCTATGTTTGCACTTATAATTCAAATTTACGCATGAAAACTAGGCTAAGTAGAAAATGTGGTGTGACTGGCCGCACAGAGAAATTGAAGCAAACACAGTGTAATCAAAAGTGATGTGTCTTTCATTCAACCATCACCCTTAGATATGATAAATTACACTTAAACAGAACAAACACATAACAAAATCCTGCTGAGTTGAAAGTCCCATCAAAAGCACTTAGAAGAACCAATTATGATGAGTTCAAGCATTCTCTCTTCCTCTCTTTCTCTCTCTCTTTCTCTCAGTCCATACCAAGGTTATTATCTGTCATTAGCATCTATTACGCACTAAGCTGTTGCGCTGTTCATCATCTGTGAAGAGGCCGTAATTACAGGGAAGCTTGGCGAGAAAGGTTCGAAACGTCTCACACAATATTGTTTGACGAAGACAAATTCGCCACAGGTTGCCTCCACTCCCTGGGTCCCGTCACTGGTTTTACTGAAGAGAATGCCGCTTCGAAATCCTCCAGACAGGTCAGCCAACTGGCATCATCAGCTAGGACTGCACCCTGCATCTGTTGCCATGCTGCTGCTTTTTTTTTTTTTAACTCTGTTTTCAAAGAATGCCACATTGTTTGGTCTTAAATCAGTTTTCTGTCCTCTGAAGTGAAGATACTTGAGGTTAAATGTTATATAATGTGAGACATTTTTCAACATGTTCACATGATTTTATCTTAAGGCTTGTCACAGATATATATCTATGTATCGACGTTAACTTGATTTTTTTTTTTTTTTCAAATCCCAAGAACAGTTGTTTCATAGAAGTAACAAAGCGTATGATAATTACGTATTTGGGTTGAAATGAGAGATTCTCCATCCCATTCAACAATTCAAGTTGTCGTCAGTAGATTCTTATAATTGTGCCCGGAGGTTGCCATGTGTCCCATATAAATTTGCTGGACTCGTCCTCAGCTGTATTCTCTTACTCAATTTTTTAAATTACATTCATGAGTTACAAAACTGCAGAAACGTCCAGAAAACATTTCCAGTCATCCTTTAGCTTCAAAAATAATTTTCCAGTACATGACTAAAGTCTGCCTGTTCCTCTCTCACCACTCATTCATCCACAGAGAGGGAGAAAAGAGGTAAGCAGGAGACCTCGGTCTAACCTGTGTGGGTCCCTAAGAGCCTGCGGTGGGGCGCTTGACTCTGTGAGAACGTGGCGTGGAGGCTAAGCCCCCTGTTCCACTGGAACGTGTTTTCCTTTCTCCATGTTTGGACACACAGCAGACAAGTGGAGGTTAGGACAACACTCCGCTAGGAGCCAAAAGACTTATCCGACAAGTAATTAGGAGCGGGGTCAAGTTGAGAGAACTAAGCCCTGTAATTCCCCCTTCAATGCCACGGGTGAGGTAAGGCCCTACTGGAGATCCTTTCCCTCCTTAGAAGGCCCTCGAACAGGACTGTGTGAGAGAGAGATGGCTGAGGGAGATGGATGGAAACGGTCAGAAATGTACATTTTTATATGGGGAGGATGGTATAAAGCTGGTAAAAAAAAATGATAAAATGTCACTTTTTATGTTTTGCTACACATAAATCTGTCTTGTGAATTCTGCTTTAGCCAGTACATATGGGAGGGATTTTAATTAATCTGTCTTTTCAATCATTATTTTACTCAAACAGCAGACATAGTTAAATAAGATTCAACATTATTGTTCAGGTCAGCTCAGCAAATAAGAATAAAATAAAACAGCAATTACACTCCAGGCTGCAGACAGTGAAAATAGCTTGAAAATGTCAATATCTAAGGTCAAATGTAAACCTACTAAGGCACTTAGTGCTATGTGGCCCACATTTGTTTTCTTGAAACTTCTGTGACACAGTGTCTGGAAGTTCCTGACTGTGTGTAGTTTAACTGATCATGTGGCAATTAATTTTATTGTGGACACTCAGAATAAAATAATCTATACAAATCAGTTGCAGGTTCACCTCTTCAAACTAAAATCATTACATCAAAGAGCCTCAAACTTAATGAACATCTGCTTGATGAACATCTGCATTGTTATTATATGTGTCTATTTTGATTTTGTATTTCCGAGTAAGGTCATTTTCTAATTGTTAGCTAAATTAATTATAAGCCCTTAGTGCTTTATTCATTCCATTATAGGATCATCCTTTGAGTAACGGAAATCATAAATGTTTAGATAATGACTCAATGACCAACTTGTAACAGTTAACTGAATTGACGTGTAACACAGTTAATTAAGTGTATTTGAAGATGACTCCACTGGGCATGTACAGTAGGAGAAAGACAGACAGTCCTCTCATGGAATGCACTTCTGCTCGGGTGCATATGAAATTGCCTGGTGATGAAAAATCCTATTTACATTTTTGGGTGAATTCTCCCTTTGATGGTGGCACAGTAAAATGCGTGGTCTGTCCTTGAGCCCAGCATGTTCGTGTGAGCCCTGGCGAGGAAACACACATGATGTTTTCATAGCCACAGTGGGCCTGTGCTATTGACCTTCACCTCAGCTTTCATGTGGCCAAATCCTAAAGCAAACCTCGGAACCCGCAACATGTTCATAAATCAGATGCTCAAGACAGAGGCAGGAATAATCGCTCTGTTTTCAAGCCACATAAAGAACAGAAATATTGAGGAAAAAAAGGCATCCCTCAGGATGTTTTGTAATTTAATTGAGCTGCTCTATGAACTGTACCGTCCCCTCTGTTATTGTGGTGGCAGTATTTTTTTTCTCTCTGCACTGAGACCACAGAATATTCTCTTTAAATATGCTTTTATTTGGTCTGTATTGAAATATTATTTGCTGGAGTATTACATTATCTATTTAGCTGTCCTGCCTATCCTTTTTGACCTAACAAAGATCATCAAAGCAGCCTCAAGACAGCAGATATGGAGGTGTCGACATTTTGGTCATTTCCCCATGCTGTTTGTTGCACATTAGTAATAACATATTTCCTCAAAGTGAAAGCTGAAATATGATTCCTTTGAAAGACCCATTTAATAAAATCCTGTCATCTACATATCAAAAACAGCTTGCATCATTTTTCCATCTTTCAGTAAATCTTTTTCAAAATTATGCTAATGGCATATTACTGTTAGAGAAATCAGGAGCCGGCTCAAACAGGAATTTTAATGACATATCTCTGTCTATCTCAAGCAGTATACATACCATCTGCTGTGAAAGAGGCGCAAGTCGTGGTCTCTGTATTTGGACATGTCTGCATGTTGTTTGTTGTCTTCACTTGGTGGCGGTGGCTGAGAGCGTTACGGAGGGATGGATCAGGCATCTCAGCGATGGATTAGAGTGGACTTGGAGGCTCTGCAGGGAAATAGGGCCTTCATTAGAAAAATGGGAAATAGTCCTCTGTTTTATAAAGAGCCATTAGCGTTTATTGATGAGACTAATGTGTGTGTTTAAAGTAAATTAGAAGGGGAGAGGCCATGCTTTAGGGGAGCTGGTGATGAAAGGCTTGCATTAATGTACATGGTGGAGAGACTGCTGTTTTCCATTTGGACTAACCGCTTCCCCTCTCCTCAACACACTGCCCCACATACACACACACAGATACACTCAGATACACATGCACGCATACAATACCTGCTTAGATATACTGTATACACACACTCACACGCATGCACACACCATTCCTCCCTCTCACTGTCCTACACATGTAAGTCATATACTAACCAGAGTAGGCCTGGCGCCCGGGGAGAGCAGCCTGGAATTGCCCCTAAGAAACTAAATCCACTTTATCAAACTGCCAGATGTCACTCCCAATCCCCTTCCACTGGACGCTGGTTTCAC
Organism: Holocentrus rufus; assembly: GCA_900302615.1. Classification (NCBI taxonomy): domain Eukaryota; kingdom Metazoa; phylum Chordata; class Actinopteri; order Holocentriformes; family Holocentridae; genus Holocentrus; species Holocentrus rufus. The sequence goes on from OMLF01027822.1 coordinate 15,964, forward strand.
TGAGCAGCAGCACAGAGTCCTGGAGTTTGCTGCCACTGCTGGAGCCACAATGGAGACACAGAGCTGAGAGGATGAGAGAGAAAGAGAGGTTTTCATAGTTTAGATATGCCACATACCGGCGGATATATATCATTTCACTATGAAAGCTGCTTATGGCACTCAGGAATTAAGAAAAATGAGTGTCCATGAAGTGTCACTATTTTGGATGAGTGTCCCTTTCATAATTAACAGCTTTTGACTTTCCAAATAAATAAAGAAAGAAAGAAATAAATAAAGAAATAAACAAACAAACAAACAAACAAATAAATAAATAAATAAATAATAATAAATACATGAATAAATAAATAAAGGTAAAGTTCTATAGTTTTACTTAATGATATAATTTGGGTGCGCTGCATGTTAATAATAAAAATTTGCCCCTGACTGACATTCCTGCTTATGCAATATTACACTGATTAAATGTCACCTCAATATTTAAGGCCTGTGAAATTACAGTAGCCTATAATTTGTATATAAAGACAGGGTTCATATTTTTTCTGTCCAAAGTGCATACTTCACACGGCATAAAAAAGGTCAAACTTTTTAACTGCCATTTTACTTTATGAATGTGTATCATTGGAGCTGTTCCAATCACCCGTTGGGATGTTGCTGCTGTACATAAAGCATGTTTTAAAAAAAAAAAAAAAAAGAAAGTTCTCTAAAATAGTAAATTATTCTTCATTATAACAGGGTCATGGTTAGTGGAGATGCCAAGCTAAGCAAACACTTTTCAAAGTCCAACAACTCCCTTGACGGCTCGAGTGCCCAGTTAGATTGAGCAGGAAGTGGGTGGTAATTTGCCGTGAGTTCTGTCCAGTCTCAGAACTCCCAGACACTGTGTCGTCCAATTAGAGCGGAGTCGCATGGTTACAGAGGGGCCTGCTTTAGGTAGATACAGAGGCTACAGGTCACAAAGTTGAAATGGATTCCTAACGTCCCCAGACAGTTGTTGATTGAGTTCTTGGTAATCTGTACGCGAAAGTCAGTCTCTCTTTTTCATTTCTGAGTCATCAGCGTGTAGGTATTTCTTTTCTTTCCAGTCTCATGTGTTTTACATAAACGGGCAAGCATTCATGAATCTGAAAAAAAAATCAACTGCAAATGGGACAACTGGAGAGAACGGTAAATATTTTTTGAAAACAAAATACTGTGTTACGGGTGCTTTGAGGAATGGCAACGGGAAATGGGGACATGCAACGTTAACAGTATGGTTTGAATCAAGTCTGCCTTATTTTGTCATGATTATGTAACTAATTACATTTCAGGCTTTTCCATTCCGAAAATGGATGTTGGGGAGAGGCATTTTAACGCATTTCCATGCCCTAATTAATTAGTTCCACTTAATAACTTGGAAAAGGCCCCTGATTGTACTACCAACATACTATCTTTCCTTGATCAAATCCAGAAACAATCAATTATTGATTGGTCTGTAGAGAGGAATCAATTGGTTTTCTGCACAGGTTGGAGGCAATATAACTTTCAAAGTTAACATTTTATTTCCCATGAATGACTCTGTATAACACTCCAAAGAGAAAATGAGTGATAAATAATTTGCTAACTTCAGTTTTTCCCCAGCACATCTAAACTGATACTAAAATGTCTCACATATGAGGTAGTGTGAGGTACTGGTGTTGATGAATGGCACAATATGAATTTCCTTTTTATTTTACATAAATTTATTTTACATAAATAAAACTTTTTCAGCTCTGAAGTCTTCATCAGTGTAAAGACTACCGAGCCAAAACATTTTGAGTGTGCAAAGATGTAGTAAAACAAGAGTAAAACTCGACGTTTTTTTCTTTGTAAGATGTTTGATTAAGCAGAGGATAACACACCGAACAGGTCATGCACAGTCATATCCTGAAATGAGAACAGGATGAAGGGCCATTACAAATACATGCACACTCTTTTGGTCAGAAATTGATTTTACTAACTGGACACTCATAGGTATAAGAAGGAGCCCAGAATTTCTAACCATGTCTCTAGTGGAAATGGAAAAAATGTTCCAAAATATACTGTATTTCAGAACAAAAGTCTTTATTGTAGGGTACAGACAAAGGATTTATTTTAGTGCAGCGCAGCAGCGGTTGTAGTGCACAGAGTCAGAGATGTAGAGAGGAGAAAACAGGCACAAGTCGGTTTGTGTTTTATCTCCAATATTTATCTATTTCTGCTTCCTACACACATTAAGACAAATCTCATCTGCATGCACACAGAGAAGTATTCAGAGTTGACTCAAGGTTTCATATTCTCACACATACTCTCTCTCTCTCTCTCTCTCTCTCTCTCTCTCTCTCTCTCTCTCTCTCTCTCTCTCTCTACACACACACACACACACAAATGTTCTTATACTGAGCAATATTTCACT
>OMLF01027833.1:5207-17143 GCA_900302615.1 Holocentrus rufus
AGGCGAGGAGTGAAGCGCCGAGACTAGGTTCATACGGTCGATCCACGAATTCATCTCTGCTTTGGACCTGAGGGGAGAGGAAATGGAGCTCTGAGCAACTGTGGCTCTTGTACATCATTTTTTAACTTGTTGGACTAACACACACACACACACACACACACACACACACACACTCCAGCCCAGCAGTGACTTACGAGGCCTGAAAGAGGAAAACCCTCCAGTCTGCAGTCTGCAAGCGGAAGACATGAGGCTTCTTGGTGTAGTCTGCCGCCGGCTCGGCCAGAGAGTGATGAACGCTCACCACCTCCTCTGTGCTCTGACACTCCTTCCTATAATCATCCTGACACACACACACACACACACACACACAAATAATAGGAGAAACAAATGAAATATTTTATTTGGAAGAAATACCAATTAGTATTTATATAAAAACAGGAAACATTTGTGTAATAATGATGTTGAATTACATAGGAAAAACAATAAATTCTACTTGTGTAATAACTGCCAACAATGTAACAAAAAATTGATCATGTAATAAGATCTTGAACCAATAATGTTACAATAATGTTTTGTTTTGTTAATCATGTTTTGGCTGAATAATGTAATAACCTCGATCAATAATAAACTCTTAAATTTGATCAAATTCTGTGTCATTTATCTATTTACTTTACCCAGTGTACATCAGGGTTTTTTTTTCGACAGTTCAACCTGTCACGCTCATTTATAGCATTTCCTCCTGCAAAGCTTCCTCTATTCAAATCATCAGTTTGACTCTTCAGTGATCAGAGGAAGCGAGCTGACAAAACTGACTGACACTCATGTGGTGAACTTTTCTTTTAGCAACAAGAAAACGCTACACAGGCCAGCACTCAAACAGATAAAGTGTGTGAAAGTGTGTGTGTGTCCTTAACCGTCCCAGGCAAACGTTATCAGCGTTTGATTCACTGTGAATCAGCAGTGAAATCATTTGAGTCACAGAGTGTTTATACTGACTAACAGCCCACACTGAGGTGAACTTTATTTTTGCTTTTGCTTTTTAATTTGCTCCAGCAGCAGCCGTGCAGCGTGTCATATGTCACATATACACACATCAAGTACAAATTTGTTAACAAATGTTAAACTGATCCATGATATGACAATGTCTAGTCAGCTAGCCTATGAACTAATCTGGAAAGTATTGGCTTCTTCATTCAATAAAATATACAGCTGTGACATTGACTAGAAAAAGTCTCGTGTTGAAAGCCTTGTTGTTATATTTAATAAATAATATACTAAAGAAGTTTGCAGATAAAGAATGAAAAAGTCATGTGGGAGCAGCAGATTCCCCCTCATGACAAACTGCCACCTTGTGGACAAAGAAAAAAAGCTTTAACTGCAACAAAGTTTCTGATGGTGGAAAAAAGAAACAAGATGAAAGTATCACAGGCCTCCGTGCTTTAAGGGAACCAATAAAATATGTATGTCTTCATGTCATCTAAAATCTAAAATTCTGCCACAGCTGGTACAGGATATGTGCTATTATAATGTTACCACAATAAATGTGAGTCTTTGCCTCAGAATATTAAGCAGAGTCAGGAAAATGTGACTGTCATTAGCAGCTTTACCAGAAAACCTCAGCTGCTGTCAACCACTTCCAGTTTTTAGGTCCCATAAACTGCCAGTCCTTCCCTATTAATTTAAATTTAAACAAGTCCTTAAAAAAAGACACTATAACTAACTTACTGTTATTATTACTAGGAAGATTAATAACACTTACTTGATATTGATTTCACTTATGTGCATATATTGAGGAACATTTAAAGAGATTTAAGAGTGTTATTACATTACTGATTTAGGTTCTTATAAAAAAAAAAACAAAAAAAAAAAACTAAGAAGTCAATAATGTAATGACTGACCAGCAATGTAATCCATTTTTACATTACAGGCAAAACCCTTGCACAGTTTTGGTTCAAGATAATATTACATTATCAATTTTTTTTATCATCAGCTTTATTACACTCAGTTTTAACACAATGTCAGTTGTTACATTATTTATAGCTACATCATTTGCCTCTGCAGCCCTGACAAAGAAAAAAATATACGGTGAATTCCTGACCTTCTGTAAGTAGAGCACCATGCCCCGCAGCACTCCAAAGAAAGTCTTCCACTTCCTCTTCCCCCAAGGAGCTGCCACACAGGAACATAAAGCAGGTGTGTGTGAAGGTTAAAGAAAAACAGCAGTGATGTCAAAGTGGTAACAATCATGGACTGCAGCTTCAAGCTCATGGTGGTTTCAAAACCAAAAAAACAAGATAAGTGTATTAAATAACAGTGAACCCAACTCATTTAATTCATTTAATATGATTTGCTCTCATGATGGATGAAGAAAACCATCGCAGTGTGTGTGTGTGTGTGTGCGTCACTCACTGCGTTTGCCATCAATGTCAGCGTGGACTTTGCGCTGCAGGAATCCCTGCTTGACGACTTTGGCCTTGCTGTCGTGGGGGACGTCCTGGAACGGGTTGCTCTTGGAGCGCAGCGACGCCTCGTCCTCAGCGTTTTCCTCGGGCATCATGGAGCTCGTCAGCTCCTTCTCATCTCTTCAGCATGCAAAGGCAAATAAAAAGGATTAATTACATTTTTATCTTACCTCTTATCCTATTAGCAGATTTCTTAGAATCCTGCAGAGTCCCTTAGTGCACTTGGCAAATAATCTATAGGCATTTATGAAGCAATATCAATATTATTAAAGAATAGATGGTACATACTTCGCATTTGGTCTCCTATATAGATGAATAATTGATTAACAACTGTGTCTAATGTACATGGGTCTTTATGCATGTACTAACATGTAAATGATGTAAATGAATTTACATTAAGAAGTCTCTGCAGTTAAGGACAAGCTTCTATATGTAAGTAATTCATTAAATAATTTCTAATATGAAACCACAACACAAAAAGGTTTCAGCCACACTGTTTGGCATCTTCCCCGGTATGTTTAGAAATATATAAATAACTATTTTAAGATATCCTTGTACGTGCTCAACACTATGGTGGGCGGGAGAGGCTGTTAAAATAAAGCCTCACCAAAAGGGGATGTACGTGAGAGATATGATCAAAAACGTATTGCTGATGTAGGGAAGATGACAAATAACGTGTGACTTCAGGGGAACGCTGTGACAGAGAGAGTGAAAGGACAGACAGTCAGTTTACTGGTAGTCAGTCCACTTACACAGCCCACTCCAGCGGTTCAGTCTTGATGGAGCTGTAGAAACTCTGAGAAGGCAGACGGAAAGGGAAAGGTTAAATGATGATTCAAACCAACGTGTGACTTTGCTCTATCAAAACTGTTTTCTGAATAATCCATAAAAAGGACTTCTTTCTTACTTTCAATAGATCCTTGCTGAAGTTTTGTCCTTCATTCATCCCATCCAGGTTGGACACAAAATTAGACATCGTCATGGCTTTTCCCACATTCTGTGAAACCACACGAGATATTTTACTGACAAGATGTCACACAGAGTCAACCTAATATCACAAATGTGTGGAAGACAGTTTATAATGTCATAAATTAAAAACTTTTAGCCCTTTGTGAGCTGTAAATGTTTCATGGCGCACCTGTCCATGCAGGTCGGTGTTTAGGAGCATCAAAGCACATGTGAGCGTCAGCACCGGCCCTGAGGACAAATGTAAAGAGGGGAAATGACACATGCAGCATGCAGTCACCTTTAATTGCTCATGGTTACATCTTTGAACAGGAATCACCGTCTTGTTAACAACGTGACTTAATGCTGAGCAATCACCGCTCACCTGTAGAGGAGAAGGAGTCGGGGTTGCACTGATGGAAGCGGACGGCGAAATGCTGCAGCACCCGCTCTCTCTCCTGGGTCTCTCCTATCAGCACCACCACTTTTAGGAAGGCCCTGAAACGGGGAAAAACAGAAGCAAAAAAAAGATGAACGGAAGTTTCATCACGACGCGCTGACGAGAGATGACGGTGTATGCAATCATTTCCTCCACAAGCTCTCACCTCAGGGCCTCGTCCAGAGTCTGTCCAGAGAAGTCAAAGAATTTGAGGTATTCTTCTCCAACTGTGCGACTGAAGTCATTACTATAAAGAACAGAATTTTATTTCAGTGTAAATAATATCATCACTATTTTCTCAGCAAACTCTAACCCGAATAGTTCAGTATAAGATATATTTTTTGTTTACTCAGTGAAGCTTTGCTGAGCTGTTTTCCACATTCAAACAGCTACACACACATCTGCACCTGGCAGCTGCCAACAGTAGAAAACATCCACTGTGTGCAGCTCCACTGGAGCCGTTTTGTGGTTCTGTAAAGCGCTCCTGATAGCATCGCCAAACATGACATGAAAGAAGCTAAAATGATGTGGCTTATGCAAAACATGTCCTTACTCTTTGTCTATGTGTTTGACCACATCAACACGTTGGATCCCATCCAACTTATGAAGCCTCTGAGCCAAGCGGCAGGCCGTCTCTCTGTCCACCCCTCCTCCGTTCATGTGGTTCTCCTTCGTCTCCTCGCCTTCCTCTCCGTTTTCCACGATGGTCTGTAAGGATCCGTCCTGTGCGAGCTCTGCCTGTTCGGTCTGACGCGAGCCGTCGGCCTGCTCGTCCACCTGAGTTAACCGAACCTCTTCCGTCAGCTGTGAGGATTCTGGAGACGCCTGCTCGGTCGTTTCTGACTGATCTGTCTGATTAGCTTCCACAAGCTGGCCGGAGCACGCTGGCGGTTCTGGAGAGGGGCCGGTCGTTTGCGATAACTGCTCATTCTGCTCTGATGGCTCCATCTGCTCCGGCTGCTCTTCCGCTCCAGAGCGCTCCGCTTCGACACAAACTATTAGCTCCGACCGCGCCGACTGCTCTGCCAGCTCTTCATCTTCAGGTTGCGCCGTCCGTTCTGCCGGCTCAATCTGCGGTGATTGTTCCAGATGTTGCGGCTGTGCTGACTGGTCACAATCTTCACAGTGTTGCGTCTCCGCCTCGTGTGACTGAATCTGCTCTGACTTTTCGGTCTCCCCCGGCTCCTCTGACTCAGACTGCCGTGACTCGGCTGATGTTTTCTCTATGTCTTCTGAAGTTGTTGTTTGCTCACAAAGTTTCCCCTGCTCTTCCAAACAACCAGTCTGGTCCGGCTGTTTTGTCTGCTCTTGTTTCTCTTGAGAGTTTTCCACCCCCTCTGCATCCTGTGCCTCCTCTGTCAAAGCTTCCTCACTGTCCTCTGGTTGTTGAGCCTCCGACTGCTCAGGCTCAACCATTTGATCCACATCTTCACACACTGTTGGCTCTTCCATCTGACCTGCAGGATCTGAAGGTAGATCTTCTTGTATTTCTATATCCTGTTCAGGCCCCGGTTCCTCCGGCTGTAAATCAATCAGCTGGTCTGGCTTCACTGTTGATCCAGCTGAGTCGTTTTGCCCTGGCTGGCCAAGAAGCTCCCTAAAATGAGCAGATGAATTATGCAAAATAGTTCATATTACATAATACACATAAATAGCATGCAATACTGTGGCACAGCTAACATGATGTAAGCAGTTCATTGAATGCATGCTTCCTTCCAGCTATAAACCAGAGGTTCCCATTTCTGACGTGACACTGATATACTCACATATCACTTGAACGACTGATGTCAGTGTTTTTTGCCGCCTCTTCACATTCTCCATTACAGGACACATTTGTCACAGTCTGACCCTCATCTCCCTGGACTCCCTCTTTATCCTCCTCTTCGATCTCGACACCATTTGTTGAAACAGAGATACTCCCTTGCTCTGAGTCTGTCTGTCCACTCAGCGAAACGCCCTCCTTTTCCTGTTCCTCTTCTGCTCTCGAGTCTACAGCACTCTCACTGTCCGCCCCATCCTCTGGTCCTTCAATCTCCTCGGGACTAAGGCAAGGCTCCACAGCTTCAGCAGCGTCGTTTGTCACTGGCCGTTCTGCCTCTTCTTCCTCTGAGTCCGTCTGTGAGTCTGTCAGTGGGATATCTGTAAGTTTGTAGACAAGTGAACATTGTAGACTTGCAATTAACTCAACTTAAGCTCAAATTTAGAAAATGTAAGTCAATAACATGTAAGAGCTAAACATCTACAACTATACATTAACTAAAGAGGCTTTACAAATTAAAATGAACAATCCGTTAGGCTTACAACATCCACAGAAAGTGAATGAGTTCAACAGAATTGTAACGCCTACAGGAAGTACATGAATGTGTACAAATTTACGACACGATATGCAGCTGATAGACAAAAAAAATCTATTTTGACACCTAATTCTGAAATGTTGGTCTGTGGTTTCTCTCTGTGGCACTCACCGTTGCTCTCTTCTAACGGCACTTGCTCTGGATCGTCCTTTTCCTGTGCTGTCTGCTCCTCCTCATCTACAGAATCACATGGCTGGAGGTTGCAACACAGGCCACCAGTCAGGAACATAAGTTGAGTGAGAAAACTTGTGATTGCCAGTGGGCTCATCAGTTGACAGCTGCACTCTAAGACTCATCTGACCAGAATTATGTCCGCTATGTTCGTCCCACCTCTACTCAACCTACGGCAGAAGCCTAAACACATCTATAAGCAAACATAAACACGGGGGTGGAGACACCAAATTCAAGCCTATACTCACTGAAGAAAAGGTTAAAAACCCATGATCTCCATGTGCATGCATGCACGATAAAAACAAACAGATACATCCTGGTAAGTGACACTGTGAGAGCATCAAACTTTCTGTTTCTCTTCACATACATACCTCAGACATGTTCCCCCTCCACTCTGCATCTGGATTTGGAGGTGGCGGTGAATCAAACCCATCCTGTCTCTCTGTGTCCTCCTCTAAGGAAAACTCCGGGTCTTTAGATTGATCAAGTGGCTGCGGATCGGTGTCTTCACTAGGCACTCCGCCCGAGATCAGAAGCTCATCGGCCAAACAGCTGTCAGTCGTGGTCGAAGGCATCGCTGAGGAGAGATCGGGCATGTCCCACTGCACCGTGGCGAAGGAAAGGGGGGCGGCGGTGCAGGTCATGGGGTACACCGGCAATGCTATCCGCTCCCACTGGCTTTCTGCCTCCTCAGGAGCCGGTAGCCCTCCTTTTGGGGGAGGGCTGACTTGTTCTGTCCTTTGCATCGTGTTTATCTGCGTCTCGGTCTCGTCCCACGCAACAGTCTCCGGCTGTCCATTGAGATGCTGGTGGTCTGTAAAGCTCCATGTTTCTTTGTGTGACTGCTGAGGAGCTGGATCTCTGATATCCTGTAGAGGGGAGCACAAGCTTTCCTCCTCCATCGGCTTCTCCTTCAGTCAGGATGCCAGGGGGTACGGCGGAAGTTACTGTAGCTGCAACTGTTGTGTAACTATGAAATATCGTCCTCTGCTGAATTAACGTTGACCATCTTGCGATGAGGTCACAAAATGTGTCACGCGTGTGTCACAACTTCCCTTGCAGCCCAACGAACAGACGCAGGATCTGTGAGGAAAGAAAACATTCATGTTCAAAAATATTTAAAGAGTACTACGGCTGTTTAAATAGTAACAATTACTCACATCCCCACCCAAAGCAATCTGAGAAATTCCTCCCTCCATTTCAAGGGTCAGATACATGTGCCGGTAAAGGACACGTGTCAAGTGGAATTAAACAAACAATATCGTTTTGCTAGACTGGTTCTTCATGAACAGTTTCCAAAGTACCATCAATGCCAAATTTAGAGAGAAAATATTTGAGGAACTTGCTGGAGAGGAATCCGATTAGCATGACTCACGAACACAACACTCATAACACTACATCATATCTGGTAATAGGTTAAACATGCTGATGGAGATGTGGACTATCAACACAACGATTATACAGAGTATTTAAAATCTGTGACAAAGAGTAATTGAAAAAACTATTGACGCCATTACCATACTGTAAAATATCCAAGTCACACCCAACAATCTGAGCTAACAAAGAAATAATAATTACAGCTTCTATAATGCCGACAGATCAAATATGTTACGTGCTCACCACATGTATATCAAGATAATCCAGTTAAATCCAATGTTTGGGGAGGAATACCTGCTTCTCCAATCCTGTTCACTTGTCAAAAGTTTTGGCGTGGCATTACGGATGTGCAGTCAGTGCAATGACTTTTAACAAAACGTTACAGAAACACATTTGTACTTCCTGACCACAGAGGCAGAAAGTCAGCAAGAGAGCTTGACAGAGAGAAAAAGAGAGAGTGAGAGACAGAGAGAGAGAGAGAGAGAACAAGGGAAAGAGAGAGAGAAAGACAGACAGAGAGACACAGAGAGAGAGAACGAGTGAGAGAGAGAGAGAGAGAGAGAGAGATAGAGAGAGAGAACGAGGGAGAGAGAGAGAGAAAGATATATGGTACAGATTGAGAGAAATGGGGAGACAGGGTGGAGTTGGTGGGGTGTTTTCGGGCAGTTTAACTGTCTGCACTTATCAACATACTGAACTGCAAGTTATGAGTTATGAACAGAAACCTGAAAAGAGTCGGAAGATACCAAATAACCAAAACCAACGCCATCTTTCAGCAATACAAAGGTTGAACACACAAAATTAACCAAACAGAGCATCCACATCACATCAAACGCAGTGGAAAATGCTGAACACTTTTAATTCTTCTATCTCATTCTCTTCTGCTTTCCATCGACTTGAAGATCTCAAAATAATCTATACATCTCTCTCTCCCTGTCTTTTTGTTTCACTGTCTTCATTATTATATTCACGTCATGCAACCAACATCCGGGACAGGTCTTGACCACATTTCCTGTGTGGGTGCTCACTTCTCAGTTCCTGTCAGGGTGCAACAAGAGCTACATGTAAGCTACATGCATCGTCTTTCAATCAATCATACCGCCCCAAAATACTTACAGACTGAATCTATCTAATCAGACTGATCTATGCATTTACATTTTCAACAGTGTCCTCGCTGTAGTCTCTGAATGAGAAATTGAATATATTTAATTGTGTGAACTTTCTACTGTTCAGTAAGGAAGTGGGTGTAATTTTGTCCATTCCAAGGCTGCAGGTTCAGTTTCAGTTTTAATGACACCGACAAAGATCGGTCCCAGCCCTTTGCAAGCAAGATGTCTGTTTGGCATAATAACACAGATAATCCTTTGCGCCTGATGCAATCTTTGGCACTGTTGTTGATGATTAAAAACCTTAGAAAAGAATCTCAGATATCTTCAGAGATTTAAACAACTAAAAACACCTTTCCAGCCTAACCTAACAGAATGATAAGAAATGAAAATAGTGATAGACGAAACGTGAGTATTAGACAACTATAATGCCTTGTCAAAATATACTGCAGGCACCAGTCTTGGTGGAGAAAACCTCTAGAAGTAAACTGTAGCGAGTGAGAAAATCACACAGCACATCACAGGCCTGGAGAGATGGCTAACAAAATATTACACAAATACCTTGGTGTCAAGCCAAGAACCAGCATGACACACACAAATATAAAAAAAACATACTGCAGAGACGAGAAGACTATGAGGGGAATACAGCCTGACCACACTAAGCAGAGTAAAAGTTATGAACTGTGTTTGAATAACCTCAATGTATTTTTAGACATAAGTTATGAAACATGCAAGAAAAGATAGACCCAGCGAAGTATCATACATTACTATATGTAAACATGACAGAGAGATAAACATTACCGTTCTCAAAGCCCAGCGAGCAATATATTTTTCATAATGAGTAAGTCTTCAGACTTTGAGGCATGACTTACCCCCTCTAGGCTCTTAAAAGCAACATCATATGATCAGTCGGCTTGTGGGGTTTTGAGTCAAGCCTTGTGGGAGGGAAGGGCACACCACTCTGCTATGCTAGGGTTGTAGCGCTGTCAAAGAGCTTTAGCCCTCACAGAAACACACTCTCTCTCTCACACACACACACACACAACCACAACACACACTCACATCAGCACACACACACAAGCACACACTGTTATCCCTCAGTTGACTGTCTCATGCACATTAAACAAGACTCACAGCAGCTCTCTTTTAGCCAGTCATCCTTTTAGCCTGTGGTGTCAAACAAGATGCATGAAAGTCACAAGCCCCAGTCCGGACCTGGTCCTCCTCCTTTCTGTCCATTTTGGATAGATCCTGATCAGACTTCCGCCGCCTCCTCCTGCTCTGCTCTTCTCTAAACAGATATGCCTGGAGAAAGCATAGGGAAATTAAGAGGACGGACAGAGGGAGAAAGCTGTAAGCAGCAACAAAGAGGAAGAAAAAGTCACATTGTGATTGGCAGACGACTCCAGAGCTCAGAGACACCTGAGAGGCCTGAGCCCACGCCCACTGCCCCGAAGGCATGCATGCACACACATACAGGTCAGGCCAGGGGAGTGGCTCAGCTTCATTCCTGCAGCTGAGGCCAAGAATGATGTGGTAAAACCAGAACACGTTCTGAGTCGGTTTATGAAAAGGGATGGGTACCATACGAGTTTTCTCATTCTTCTACTTTGCTTGATAGGTTTTTGATTACCATGTAGGAAAGTCTGTTTAATGTAAAACAGTGTTACAGACAGACATAAAATGTATGTGTTTGCAAGCCTTGTTTAAAAGCAATATGTTAATTCTTATTTTTGTAGACTTATACCGTCTTTATCCTTTTCCTCTTTATGCTTTAACCCTGTTTTAATGATTTTCATATGTGAGACATTTTCTTGTACTTTATTTTTTCAGCACTTTTTAGTGGTGGGAGCAGTGCAAAGAACATATGGCCCCACAAAGAACAAGTAGTACAAAGAACAGCAGCAGAGTAGCAGTAACAGCAGCAGTACCAGTACTATTAGCAACACTAGGCTAGCACTAATGGTAGTACTACAAGGGTAGCAGTAGCAGTAGTATAAATAGTAGTAATAGTACTAGTACTAGTAGTAGTAGTAGTGGTAGTATAAGGGATCAGCAGTAGCAATAGTGTTGATAATAGCAGTAGTGGTAGTGGTGGTACCATTACTCGTGGCAGCAGTAGCAGTAGCAGTAGAAGTAGCAGTACTATATGCTAGCAGTAATAGTAGTAATAAGTAGTAGTTGCAGTAGTGGGCTAGTAGTAATAATGGTAGTAGCAGCAACAGCAGTATTAGGCTAACAGCAGCAGTAGCAGTAGTGCAGGAAGCAGCAGCAGTAATATTAGCAGTAACTGTAGCAGTAAGCTAGTAGTGGTAGTAGCAGCAGTGTAGTATTAGTAGTAGTAGCAGTAGCAGCAGTACTAGCTAGTAATATGATGAGCAGCTAGTAATAGTGGTCTAGTAATAGTGTTTTTTTCTTGTTGTTTTCATAACCATCATCATCATCTTTGTTGTTTACGTGTATGATGCGTCAGTTAACAGGGGGTTACCTTGAATTAGCTAAGGACCTCGACATTTATCCGGCTGATGCAGCTAGCTACTCCAAACCTGTGAGGGGCGGTCGAGGTCTCGCGCAGGTCTCGAGCGGTCTGGAGGCACACACAGACAACAGCCAGCTTCCCGTCGTCACTTTAGTGCGACTGCCTCCGCTTTGTTTGTTCCGCACACGGCAGCAGAGCCGCACACACCCACTTTGCGAGATAGTTTTTATCCGCGTATAAACTGTCCAGCAACTTATTTTCAGCGGCCGACGGTTGGTCAAACATGGCCAAGTCGAAAGATTTGAAAACGTTCTTGGAGTCGTCACTGAACGAGATTTTTAAAGCGACCGTTAACGACATACTGGATTCTGTAGACCGAACCTTGTCTGAGTACCAGGGCAAAATACAGAGGATCGAGTCTGAAAACGAAGATCTCAGACGAATGCTGTTTGCACACAAGGGCACGGAGTCTGCTGTTAGAGGTACGGTGGCGAATGATGCAGGATTGTTGTGTTTATTTGTTGAGAGAGTGACCAGCGAGGCTTCATACTGTCACTGACCTTTTGTTCATGCGCTGCACTGTCAGCAAACAGTAATATGATG
>OMLF01027833.1:17163-31270 GCA_900302615.1 Holocentrus rufus
ATGTGTGTGTGTGTGTGTGTGTGTGTGTGTGTGTGTGTGTGTGTGTGTGTGTGTAATTGAGTGATTGGGTTACATTTTACACCCAGGTTGTCTCCAGTTTTAAAACCTCTTCCCAATCGCTGTGGTTTTCCATATTTTATACTAAAGTATTAGTTGGCAGGGTGATTATTGGATTATTAGTCCCCAAACTCCTTGGCAGGGTTTCAGATAGACCCTACAATGGTACAGTAAGTTCAATGGGCTTCATGCACTGTGCATAGAAATGTTCTTGCTCTGTGCACAGAGTAAGTGCGCCAGCAAAACATCCGCCAATTTCGTTCTCGCCCTTGTGCATAATCGAGATAATTCTAGCAGGCACGTGCCCGCAATTAACATATTACCACAACCCATTTTCCATATTTAGAAGATCCTTTCCAGAGAGATGATGCAGCACAGAAAGCATAAACAGTCATTGGAAAAGAAGACACCTGATCCTTAAAGATTAAAAGAAGAAAGATTGTCCTACTAATGCCGAAATTCCAACAGTAGTTTCAGAGGTAGATGCCAGAAAGGACATACTGCTTATAGCATCTCCGCAGGAGTGACAAGTGTTAATATGCCATTGTCACACCTGCTTATTGTGAATAGCCTATAGGCCTATAGTCTGCATCCCTCCTGTTAGGCTATACACTGCGCAAATTGATGGCATCAGAAAGCAGCGATCGATTTGGCTTATGGCCAAATTAGAAATGATAACGAGTTAAGGAAATTATCAGCTGTCATATTCCAGTGTTCTCTAAAGTTAGGTAAGAGTTAGAACACAACAATTATTGTGCATTAACTTAATTTTGATTATAATTTGTTTGTTGATGATTAAAGTATTGTTAATTTCAAAATTCAAAAATTGGTTCTGTATTACTAGTAAAATTTGGAATTTTGAATATTACATATTGAGGGCCAGTTTTTGGTCTTAAGTGCAAAGATCTGGGGATCATTGACATGAACAAGTTTGAAAGCCTTGAATTAGACCAGTTGCCTAGTTTATGTAACCACAGCTCAAATCTTAACAAGCTTATTGTCAAACTGGTTAATTTAGTTTGTCTATAGTTTCAAGCTACAGCTGACAGTTAATTAATAATTTGTCAGAGTTATTATAGTGTAGAACGTCTGTCAATAAAACAGTCTCTGTTATTTTGTTTATAATTTTGTCTTTGAACTTTCACAGGGACAAGTGAACAAGATGCTGCTCAAAAGTTGGTGACTTCAGAGTGGAACATGCCTATCATCACCTCTGCTCAGGGCGCTTTCAAAATGTCCATACGCAGCAGTGACAAGAAAAGTTCCAGGAGGAAGCATAAAGACCAGATGAGGGAAAGCAGAGGACCTGCTTCTTTTATATTAAAAGCCAGTCAAATGGTGGAAGAACCCTGTATAAATGCATCAGAAGCTGGTGTGTCCAGCCAAACTTTGTTATCCATAAAAACAGAACCTGACCTGGATGACAGCTGTGCTATTGACCTCTCCAAGCCTTCACCCCTCCTCAACCTAATAGTGAAGCCAGTTAAATCTGAGAGCACAGAGGCTGGTTATGACAGTCACGATGCTTATGCAGCTCTGCAGTCATCTCCAGGCCATGAGCAGGACTCAAGAGGCAGTGACAGTGAAGTTAGAGTGACCATTGTTTCTGACAGCTACGTGGAGGCCAGTGAGGGTGAGGGCAGGCACTTTGTCAAGCCAGAGGATGAAGAGACTAATGGGAGGTTGCAGTATGGTAATGATGTTGGCTACTGTAAGACAGAGTTCTCATCTGAGGAACATTTGCTGAGCTACTACCCCGAGTCAGAAATGGACTCTGCTGGAATAAGTGGGGAGGCTTTCATGCCAGGAGAGGAGAAGCATGGGGAAAATAATTCAGCCGCTGACCCAGGAGATTTTCTGGAGACTCGGGACAACTTTTTGCGCTGTCCCATGTGTCCTAAGACATTTAGTCGAGCGACTTCCCTCAATATCCACATCAAGACCCACAGTGGCGAGAAGGCTCACAGCTGCAGCTACTGTGGCAAGCGCTTCGGCCGGGCCGACCTCCTCAAGTCCCACAAGCGCACCCACACGGGGGAAAGGCCTTATAGCTGCAATATCTGCAGCAAGACTTACGCCCACCCCAGTCAGCTCAGGATACACAAACGTGTCCACACTGGAGAAAGACCCTACTCCTGCCCTTACTGCGGGAAGCGCTTCAACGAGCACAACCAGCTTAAAGTCCACTTGCGAACTCACACAGGGGAGAGGCCTTATAGTTGCAACGAGTGCGGCAAAACTTTTAGCAATGCAGGCAACCTGCGCATCCATGAGAGGATCCACACTGGTGAGAAGCCTTACTGCTGCGCTCAGTGTGGAAAAAGATTTAATGGTTTGGGTGACCTCAAAACTCACTATAGGATTCACACTGGGGAGAGGCCCTACAGCTGTGAGCTGTGCAAGAAGACGTTCAGCCAGGCTGGCCATCTTACCATACACATGCGCATGCACACAGGTGAAAGGCCGTACAGCTGCAACGAGTGCGGGAAGAAATTCACAGTGGCCAGCAGCCTTAAACTGCACCTGAGGACTCACACAGGAGAGAAGGAGTACAGCTGCTCCTACTGCAGCAAGAGCTTCAGCCGGTCTGGCCACCTGAAGAGACACGAGCTAGTCCACACCAAAGAGAAGGTCTTCCTTTGCAGTCTGTGTGGCAAAACCTACACCGATCAGTCCTCCCTCAAGAAACACTTAAAGATGCACGCTGCCAAGGAGCAGAAGGCTCAGAGTGAAGGAAACACCAGTGGGGCTGAAGCAAAGGCCAGTTCACCCCAAACTTCTGAACCTCATTCAGCTATCGATAAACATGAGAACCAAATCCTGGAGAAGACTAATCTAAAGTCTGAGAACGAATAGTGCTGTATATGATTTTTGTGGTACAGTGCAATACACTGTTGTCTAATCTTTGCTGTGAGTCAGTAGGTTTATAATATTTAGCAATACTGTATGATGGATGATTTCCTTTTGATTAAACATGGCAGTTATTCTCTCTGTAGTCTGCACTCAAAGTCCATTCCGTTCTCAACATAATGTGAGAGTTTCAAGAGAAAGATGAAGTCCTGCTGTAAGATGTGACTGTCAAGTCGGAGTTGCATATATTACCAAAGTGATGTATGTTTTGGAAATTTTCTATGGGAAAATTAAGTGCATTTTCAGTTAGACATTTTGGCAGAGTGGCTAGTGGGTAGAATGATTGTTGCAGCTGCAGGTCACAGGTTCAATCTCCTGTGTTAATAAGCATCCACCCTGCTGAAGTGTCCTTGAGCAAGACATTGAATCCCTACGAGCTCCAGAGGTGCTGTAATGTAGAAAAGAAAGGAAAATTTCCCTACAGGGATCAATCAAATATCACATTTTAATTTGTGAAACGAAGGTGCTTCTGTTTACTTTGATACACATGGTAGCCACTGATTAAAAAATGTGCGCTACATCATTGATGAGAGATGCAAATCAATAACATGCTGTACATAGCTTTAACTATTCAGTCAACAGTCTGGTCTATTGAACTGGCAAGAATGTATTTGCATAGTGATGCTAGGGTGTGGAACAGAGATGTTTGATGCAGAGTGAACTGCTTTCAGTAATAAATCAATAATTGTTTTGCAAGCCATACTGATCTTAAAGAATGTTGAGCTTCTAGAGCATTTGTTTTAGACCGTGCGTTGTACTACCAGGAACCAAGTCCTTTACCATGAATTATGTACCACTGACACTCGTAGGAGTTTGATTTTCATGTCTATGATGATAGGGCTACTGTTTATTGTGGCAACTGATTAATATACCACCGTAGCAATGTATTTTAAATTGAATATTTGCTACTAGGAATTTATTGTGAAGTTTTACTCATGTGCATCATGTCAATTAAAAACATCAACAAAAGTTTTTATGTCTTATTTTTACCCATATTTGCCACTTTATCTGAAAACAAGACATGCTCAACAAAATTCACTATAGTTCAATGCAATCGAATACTTTGTCTGATATCTATCAATTTTCTTACTAACAAGAATATAACTTGCTCTTTATGTTGCACCAGTACATATACTTGTCACACTATACAATTAATAAATAAGATATGGTCAGAATTCATACAGCAAACAAACAAGCAAATGTTTCACCCTGCTCCATTTGAGTCGTGCTACTGGTTGTTTTTCTGGCAGCACAGGCCGGAGCTCCATGGTGGTTTTTCTTTGGACAGATAAAGCACCGGCTGAATGCTGCTGCTGAAGTCCATCAGGCCAAAAGCAATGTAGTGAATGTAGCAGCGAAACACATCAGGGGTGAAGTAGTGCTGGAAGGGGAACAGCGCTACAGGCGGAAAGTAGTTGAAGACTATGATGGCCAGGATGATGAGGACCATCTTGAAGGCTCTCTTCTTCACAGGGTGCATTTCGTCCCGGCCGGGCCCAGACTGCTTGAGCGCCCAGAGGATTGCAATATTGCAGAACACCATGAAGGCAAAAGCTGCGAGGATCATGACCGTGAAGACCTTCTCGAAGTTGACGATGTTGCCCACGCACTTCGCCGCAGCGTAGGCCAGCGTGACCAGCCACATCACGGCGGCCAGGACTGCCCGGTGGCGGCGGTCCTTGAGCTCGGTGAAGGTGATGGGGTGGAGCACGGCCATGTAGCGGTCCAGGCAGATGCAGGAGAGGAAGAGGGGCGAGGAGTCTTTGATGCCGTAGAAGAAGCGCAGGACATACCAGGTGCTGCTGGTGGTCAGGTAGACAATGTTGGCCAGTTCCAGTGGAGGGATGAGACAGAAAAAGACATCAAGTACCGCCAGATGAAGGATGAAGATGTCTGAGGTGGATGAGTCACCCTTGTTCTTATGAATGAGCCACAGCACCATGATGTTGGCTGGGATGCCCAGGAACATGTTGATGAACTGCAGGCCCAGGTACCAAATGATGACGGTGGGCATGTCTTTGCAAAGCTCATACACCGTCTTCTCTCCAAGGCTGTGATTGGTGGGTCTTTGAGAGATGTAGAGTAGGGAGGAGTTGATGTAGAAAACCTCCATGAAGGCAGAAGGGGAGATGAACAACAGGGATCTGTCAGAGAAACAGAAACAGACAAGCACACTACAGATTAGAGATTCACTAAAAGTACATACCAAACTAAACCAAACTGCTCACAGGGAAGATTCTAGCTGAAGGAATTTGAATGAAAGATTCTTCATCAGACATTACGACATTAATTTCCCAAATGAACTTCAGATTAAATTCTCCATAAACCTTAAAATCCATTCAGCTGCTGAAAAACACTAAATTATGTCGAAGGCCAAGGACAGAAAAAGTCTTGGAAAAATGTCTGTAAAAGCCTTCAATTTAATGACTAATGCATTCCATCAGTGATGAAAAAAGAAAATAAATGATACTGTAAAACGACAATGAAACATTTTATTCCATATTACAAGCCCAACTTTATTGTCAGTGCAAACACGGTGAGAGGTTTCTTCAATGGGAAAAAATTGTAACATTTAGAAAAATGTGTTTTCATTAATTCAGCACAACAATGGTACGCAGTCCACACTATCACAAATTTTTTTCCTAAAATACAAAATTAGACAATACCCAACTGAATGCATGCATGCATTTGTAAAATGACAAGTTATTCTTTTTTAAATGAAGCCTCTTACCTTTTACTGTCCTTTGCTTGTGTATTGAATTAAAGTATTCTGACCTCATCTTGTCTGATGCCCTTAACACTTCATTTTCAGACAGGTGCGGAGCTTTGTGAGTCACATGCTCTTAAAGGGTATTGAGAAAGACTATGGAAATATGGATACAGTGTATTTCCAACATGCAAACAAGAAGCAAATCCTGCTATCTCTGTATCCAATGGTGACATGTATATGCGTAACCACACCAACTTTAGTGCTCTCCAAGGTTTGCAATATCTAATAATCTCAGTGTGGCTAGGTTGTTGTCTTTTTGTTTGCCCCACATATAATGAAATCAACGGTTATACAAATAAGCAACTCAGTATTTCCAGTGAAGCTAAGAGTTTCCCTTTATGCAAATAACACGTACCTGATAAAAAAGATGATGCAGCACCTTTTGCATTAGTGACTGGTGTCCTTAATCCTCGTGGCTCTTTGGTGCCTCTGTCCTAGAGTGAGCAAACACTGAGCTCTCACCTCAAAATGAGGTATGGAAACCACCCCTTCAAAGATGAGCCAACACTTCAGGGATCCTGCTGCATCCAATCACAATGTCGAGACAAGGGTGTGGAACCTGCAAGATCTCCCACTGGATGCCTTGATGTCTTGGTCGGCCTCACTCACAATGTAATACATTTGTCTTAGACTTAAATCAATTAAAATAAATTTTAAAAAATGAATGCAAAATTCTGAGTGATTTGGAAAACTGGCTGGCTGAAGTGTAATAAATGAAATGGAGAATGCATTAAAAAGAAGGACAAAGTGGGGAGAGTGAGGAGTTTAATGGGTTCGTTTGGAGGACATGTTGTGGCAAGCCGTTATCCATTCACACCGATTGGCAATGATGCAATAAACCATTGGTGCCTGGCGGAAAATCGTCAGTAAACAACTGATGCAACAGTCCAGAAAATCACTTCTGAAATTCAGTGTAACACTGTGTAATCTGTTACATGGGGCTGACATATTTCGGGTTGTGATGCCCATCGGTGGTGTGAATGAAGCAAAAGCTGCCGTTTCTGTTGCCAAACACAATGGAAACAGTGTGTCTTCGTGGTGTTTTATGTATTTTATAGTGTTTCCTGGCTGTCTATGTGTTCAGATGGACAGGGTTAGTAAAAATAGGGTTATTTTTTTCAAGAGTTCCCTGCTGACCTTTAAGATGACCTTGTGCACATAATTTTCAGTCTTCATTTTCACTCGACAGCCAAGAGGCTCAGATGATGAACATCGTGTGGATCAGACTCTCAATCTGAGGACTGTGTAGAGACCAGAACATCACTGGATAATGTAACATGTACTATTCGAAATAATAAAATATGTATCTTTCTAGATACATATATCAATAAAGGTGTACTTAGTAGTTGCCATAGTAACAGTCCATGACACATTGATTGTATCCCCAAAGGATTTTTTTTTGCTCATCATTGATTCACTTGTTTATTATGAATGACTTTGACTATGAGTCTTTTTTTGTGTGACTGCTTCAGACTATTTGAACAGCTTGTTACGCCATCTGCTGAAACTCGACCCGGGTTTGTTTACCTTTGTGTGACTGTCTCTGAAGTTGTTTATGTTGGTGTCAGGCTCACAGAAGATGAGTCTTGTTCATATAAGGGAAGATTTTCAAAGGTTTGCTGCCAGATTCTGCTTTAGTGCACGAACGCAAAGCTGCAACAACACAAAGCATTTTTTTATAATACAACTTATTAGGCCATTTGTTCTGAGATGATTCAAACTTCTTAAATCTCTAAAATGTCATTGATGTGTTATGAACAAAATGGATTGGAGAGAATTGGAGAGGCACAGTGACAAGAAGCATATGATGCTTGAAGTTATTAAAATAGCAAAACATATTAGAAACACATAACTGTTCCTAGACATTTTATTGTTTGCTCCATCATATACTATAACACAGATTAACAATGTGCTACACTATGAATATTGTGGCAATTACAGCTGATTGAGAGTGAGATGTTCACTACATGCACAGGTACATTCAGTGGAGATGGGAAGTTAAAATTCTGCCTCGCCCCTTGATTCACCTCCACAGGCTTCGACCTAATAAACTGTTTTCTCAAAAGACTTTGAGCACTGAAATAAGCTCCAGTAATAACAAATTACTGGCCTATTGCTATGTAGCCAATGATGTAACATGGGACACTTTAATAGTTAGGACCAAAAGACGCCTCTGCATGAAGCACCAATCTACCAAACACAGACTCCAGTGGGATGTGGACCAATTAAATATTAATTTCTGATATCTTTTAAGATTTTATGGCAAAATTAAGTTTTACAAATTAATTTGTTAAATTTATTGATAGAGATGTTTGAAGTTAATTTTAAATTATTTATTTGTATAACCTTGCCGAACCATATAGTGTACAGTAAGTCTTTATATTGATACTGCTGTAGATTTATGGTATATAGATGCAACAGTTGTATGTAAAATACAGTGTGCTTCAACATTTGCAAAACCTCCTTCTGGTACTCCTTCTGGATTTGGGGGATTGAGCCTTGAAGAGAAAACTGCTGAAGCTGAGCCCAGAATTGCAAATCACATATTAAATATGATGAAAAAAACAGTATGCCATGCAGTGAAGAGTTAGAATATACAATGAAGAGTCTTTTGATTAAAATTATTGTATTTGTAGAATGAAATTTCATATTCATAAAATTTGACATCTCTGCCTGCCAAGATGTGCCTCTCCAGATTTCAGTGCCACACATCGATGACTCACTGCTCCAATTCTCCAGGCGGGATTTCTATGAGCACTGCAGGCCAACTAAGATTATATTCCTTGTTAAAATATAGAAGAGTTAATCACATCTGAGGGTGAAGAGTAAATCTGCTGGATGAATTATATCATGCCATCCATCCTATCAAGGGAGATTTTCTTTAACGTGTCACGGGAAGTCATAACTGAACTGAGCATGAAACATCACTCTGTGTTTTTCAATGGACCGTTACCAGAAACACACAGGGACAATCAGCAAATTGCAACATGGCACATAACCAGCAACGCTGTTCAGTGCAACCAATTGTTCATGTTTGTGACAAAACAAGGATGATGGATTTAATCATTTAACTTCTTTTTAAGAGGAAGCTGGAGGTATGGGAGAAATTCTGCAAAATTATTTACAGATTGAAAAATGCAGAAAATGACATTTCAATTAAATCTTTATGCATAAATTTGGCCTAATGTTTTTTTTTTTGCTTTTTTAAATCAATGCATTCATGCAGTATAGGTGTTATGATATAATGAAATACATGCTAAAAGTCACAAGATAAAAACACACTGAAAAAACAATACAGACAGAGCCTGATACAACCATTTTAGCACCATTTGGTCATATTTATTATTGTACAGTTCAGTGGAAGCTGGAATAGTGTTGATAGAAAGCAGATGGGAAAGAGTTGCACTCACAAATTATGTAGTTTGAGCAGCAAGAGACGTACAATCAAACAAGTGGGAAACAGACACCAACAGTACATGTGCAGACATCCCAGCAGTACCATACAGTTCCATTACAAAACTACATATTTTTTTCCTACTTCCACCCACTAACTTAATATTCTTCTTGTAAACACGTGGATGTCTAAATGTTTTTACAGTATAATCAAAAACCATCCACTTCCAGCCTGGTGCTGGTTTAGAGGGACACTTGTGAGGACAAAAAGGAAATAAACTTAAAACTCCAGGTTTAAAATGTAAATCTCTTCAGGATAGCAAATATTATGCACTGAAAAATAACATGCTCTCTGACAAAACCTTTATGAGTAAAAATATCCACTGTAAATACACACAGGGGATGCGGCGCTAGATAGCCAGCCTTGTATTACCTTCTTTTTGCGACATATGACATCACAAGCCTTACCAACCCCGCAGCCCTCGCGGCACATTCGACTGAGCCTCAGCCAAACTGGCCCCGCGTGTGACGTAAACAGCCAACGGCTCCGACACGTTCAGTGTCTACCGTGTTTATCCTCAAGTCTCCTCTAGGTGCAAACTTCTCTCAATCATCTCCGTGACTGCATCTCGTCGGCTCGTAGCTTGTTCTCCCATTACTTTTTTATTTTTTTTCCTCAGTGCTGAAACAATGCCTCAAAACGCAAAACCCAGGTTATGACATTAAACATGCTACTATGCTAATAAAACACTGTTCTACTCACTTATACAGGGCGACGGTCTAGCTAGGTCCTCCGTCTCACAGTGTGTGAAATAAAACACTCTACACACCGGCAAGCATCCTAATGTCAGGAAAAACAGATATCATCACTATGATCAATCACCTTTAACATACGCAAGGGAGGAAATATTGAAAGACCCGGGCAGAATGTAATATTTAAATGTGACTGGGGATCAAAGTGCCTGAATTTAAAATTTGAATGAAAATATGACTGATAGGTCACAGCAAGCAGATGCAATTGGTCGTTTATTTTCCCATTCAACAATATGAATGTGGCATTTAATTCCAATGGAAGTCACTCCACCCAATGTCTTTGTAGCTTTTGAGCTAATATAACTGGGCTTCAATAGATGCCTATTTAAGGTCAATGCTCATGTTTTCCTCTTGTAAACAGAGTGCAGGGACAGAGGTAAAAAAAATAAAACAGTCTTCTTGGAGTGGTCAGGTCTGGTGTTGTTCATGAGATCTAGCAGACACCATTATCCTGCAAGTAAACAAACGAGGGGATCTCAACGGTTTCTCTCTGCTTCTTGATAGCGATCCAGGCTTTGAGCTTGGTGGGAGTGTAGGTAGTTTTAGCAGGGAAAGGGGGGAAGGCAACAAGTAACAGGATCGAGGGTCCCAGGGCAGATGGGCTCTCAGGTCGAGTTTTCCTTGGAGTGTTCACTTCTAGGCAGTGCACGTTTTGGTTTGGGGAGGAGTGGTTACACATTGCAGTCCAGGGTCTTGTAGTGGCTAAAGGTGCTTCACTGCCACAAGTGGTCAGCTGGGTAAACAAGAGTCCCGCCGCGCCGAGCTTACCGTACATGATTGCTTCAGTCTTACAAAAGTGTGCTCCAGATGAGGCGCGGCGTCAAATCACGACATGTTTGTACCACATATTGTTTGTCGATGGTTGTGTTGTGGCTGGTCATTTCAGAGTTGCGGCACGGCAACGAGCTGGTGCTGCATCCGGCGTGACTCTGACTCAGATGAAGGTGGAGTCCATGGTGCTGGCGTCCTGCGTGCTGCGCGCGCGAGCCTCAAACAGCTGCTTTATCAAGGCCGACTTCTCCTGCTCGAGCTGCGTGATCCGCTCGCTCTTCTCTGTCACCTCCTTGATGAAAGAGAAGAAAAGAGAGGTGGAGTGAGGTAAATGCAAACTCACAAAAGTTGAAATGACTGTAAGCAAAAGTATTTTATTGCAACTTAGGCCTCTATATATGGTTGTAGATAAACAGGGTTCCCACATATTTTCACAGACAAAATTTCAAGACTTTTCAAGTACCCATTATAAAATTTCCATGACCATTCACAACCTATAAGTACATGAAAAGAGGTGAAATTGAAGGAGCATGATGTAGTTACGTTACACCAAAAGCTACAGAAAGTCGGACTTGTACATCCAAATTTTAAGCGGAAGAAAATTAAAAATAATAATAAAGAAAATTCCATGACTTTTCCAAAACTTTCGATGATTTTATTTTATTTTATGACTTTTCCAGGCCTGGAAAATGAGATTGTAAAATTCCATGACTTTTCCAGGTTTTCCATGACCACTGGAACCCTGTATATACTTCACTGGGTGTGATTTACCTGCGTGAGAAGACGGTTCTGGTCCTTCAGTCTCTGGATGGCCTGGGGAGGAGCCGGGGCCAGAGGCTGGGAGCTGGTGGAGAGAGCCGTCGTCTGAGCACCAGAGGAAGGGAATGACTGCTGAGAGAGAGGGAGGAACCACTGTTTAAGGAAAAATACACTCTAAGCCATCTTACACTGTTACACGTGTTATCACCAATCTGTGGTGTTCAGTACACTCAAAGGCTTGTTTCATGATCAAGTGTTGTAATTTGTTCACTCTCCCTCAGCCTGCCGAGTCTACTTCTACTCCACTTAGTGATTTGCTGCATTGCCAAGAATGACTTTCAGCAGCTCAGGGAGCCCAGAGAGCAGGCCTGGACTTGTTGCATCCAGACTTGTTTTTTACCAGGAGGTACAGAGAGCAATGACAATATTGATAGCAATACTAAGAGCATGAGAGCATGTTTTCTTTACAGTTTCTAAAAAATGAGGATCCCACCCCTTATTCAAAACACAACATGTCTTGTGCGCATGGCATTCTGGTCTGCAGGCTGAGGAGAAATTAGCATCTCTGCCTCTTCTACAATGGATTTCTCTGCTGAACATCTGTGCAAAATGGAAATTAGCTAGCTGGTACAGTAGCGCTTGCTCTTTGATTCCGAGAGACTGATGCCAAAACCAGATGTTTAATG
This sequence comes from Holocentrus rufus, assembly GCA_900302615.1. Classification (NCBI taxonomy): domain Eukaryota; kingdom Metazoa; phylum Chordata; class Actinopteri; order Holocentriformes; family Holocentridae; genus Holocentrus; species Holocentrus rufus. Next base: position 29,323 of record OMLF01027833.1, read on the forward strand.
TTGATGTTTCAGATAGAACATTTGTATCCTGTCTCATTCCCCTGTATCTGCGCTGGAAATTATGTTGCACCATCTATGTTGAATAACAGGAAAAATACACCACCAAACAAAAAGAGCCCAAGATGCATTGCCAGTATCTGTTTTGTTAACGTTATTTTGGGCTACATTTTTATTTTAAACACTAAGTTGAAAAAAAATGAATAAATAAATAAAAATTCAGCATTCAATATCCTGTCTGTAAAAATCACAAATCTCACAAATTTCACAGATAGAACATAAACTGTAAATATTCAACAGTGGCTTTCAGTACCTCAGTGATGGTTTGAGATTAGAGCTCTAGCTAATCCATAATCTGTCTATTGTGAATTTAACCCACATAGGTAAAGGAAAGTGCTTCTTAAATCCAAAGTTTCCTTTAAATTGTCTTTTCATATTCTCAAATACCAAGGAATGCGTCATGAAGCTCAATCAGCATGTTGTCAGACCCATGATGAGTGGAGTGTGTGGAGTCTACAGTCAGTAAGACTCACCATCCCGGTGCAGGAGATGAGGTCATTAAGGCAGCGGTTGACTTCCTGCAGTTTGGGAAGTAGAACATTCATGCGACTCTGAGTGGCTTCTGTGAAGAAGTCCTGACAGGGGAGAAAAATACAAAGAGAATAAGATATGAGAAGGAGGTGAGGGAGAATGATTAAAATGGGTAAATGTACATGCTTTCTTTCTGCAAAGTGTTTTTTAATCTGCCAATTTCATATCTTCATATTCAGTCAATTCATTCAAATTTCAATGACTAGAAATTAATGAAGCATTTGCATGTTCAAAACCAGTGCAGCAGTGTCTAAGAAAAAGTCATAAAGAAAATTTCAATTGAATGTTCACAAGGAGCTTCAAGAGCCAGTGGTTTCAGCCATTTGCTGAAACATGAAAACTGAAAAACACCAATACACAACCAAATAGGTAAACTCTGCAAAAGTACATGGCAGCACATAAGATTATGCTATTAATATAATTCTGAATCCTAGGTGGAGTTCATATTTTCTATTGGAGACTAAAACAACACTGGCTCTATGGGTTAAGTTGAGCCCAGGTGTCATACTGACCGTGCAGTGGGTGCTCTGGCCGACCTGCCGCTGTCTCTCTGTGACGTTGTGGATCTGGCCCTGGTACCAATCCCTGGCCCGCTCCACCACCTCCAGGCCGGCCAGCAGGGAGTCCTTCTCCTGCTCCAGCTCCTTCATTTGCTTCAACTGTGAGAGTGAATAAGGAGGAGAATGAGTGAGGGAGAATTTGTAGGAGAGGAGTGGGAAAAAAACGGGGTTAGGAAAGAGAAGAAATGGTAGAGAGACATTCACAAAAACTGACAACAGTGCCCTTCTGTATGATCACAGATTCCACATACAGAATACTGTTAAAACCTTTGACTTCATTTTCATATTTCCATGCCATCCCTATGAAAGCTCACACATCCCTGCCAAGACCAAATGCAGCTACACGTTTTGGGCCGCCGGCACTTTGCACGGCGGACAAACTCCGATCTTTTCACACGGGCATCTGCAGCGGCTTCCTTTGTGCTGGCAGAGACAATGGCGCCACACCAATTGTGCCTGACTCTCACCCAGTCCTGAACAGAGACAATGTTTAGAGGAGCAATCAACCCGGGCGTCATGGCAACCGCGCAGCAACCTAAGAATGGGGTAAACAGCGGACCCACTTCAACTATGGCCACCCTAGAGTGTGTGTGTGTGTTTATGTATGTGTGTGTGTGAATGAGAGAGAGAGAGAGAGAAAATGCATGTGTGTTCGTGTGTGTTCATGTGTGTGTGTGCATCCCAGCAGGCCTGCATTGAGTTGTGCTGACCAGGCTTTCCATGCGGCACGCTGCCACCGCCCCGGCCCCACCGCTGGCATTCAGCCACCTGGTGTGTCATCTTTCTATCCGCCCGTCGCT
>OMLF01027834.1:12903-45111 GCA_900302615.1 Holocentrus rufus
ACGCACATGCTCGATGATGGCTGGGGGAGGGAGGGAGGGAGGGAGTAAAGAAGAGTGCGGGAGATAAGTGTGCGTTGAATTACAAACCACTTAAATCTTACAACACCCTCGGTGAGCTGCCTTCACTCCAGCACTCATCACTTCAGTTCTGTTTTTGTCTAGATGCCAACCTGGTTTTAGTTTCACCATGTAACAGTCATATGAATTGCTTCATTCAAAGGTTCTTTGAGTGTTTGTATTGTTGTCCCCTCACAGTTAGCTTATGCTTATGTGTACCCATGAGAGTAAACTTTATAGTAGTTAGCCTGGGAAAATCTAGACCCAAAGATAGTTTAGTCAGAGCTGCGAATCTGTAAATTCTTCTGTTTTCTTTATTTTAAATGTCATTTATGCAAGAAAGACTGACTGAGCATTCTATTTTCAGCGATGCCCTGCTTCACACTACACAGTTACAAACAGTAACACCTGTGTGCCGCTGAGTACATTGTGCTGAGCAGTGGGATTGAAGTGTTTTGCTGAGGAGCCCTTCCCCGCGAGTAGCTGAGGGAGGGAAAAGTCACGGCCTCATTGGCAGACTGTGCATCTCCACTTAATGTTTCAACAATAGTGCATGCAACATAACACAGGCCTTGAGGCTACATTTATTTATTTGGAAAGCTTTTGAGGTAATACAAAGTATTTTTCTCTTCCAAAATCACAACCCTTTCGATTGCTGCCCCTGACCTCTAAAATACCTCGAAGAATGAGACAGGGAGTGAGCCAGCTATGTGAAACACATTTCAGACCTAAATAGTGTTTTGGGATAGGCTCTCTGGGTGTTTTCTGTGTATATCAGCTGTGTGTATGTGTGTGTGTTTGCGTGTTTGTGTGTCTGTGTCTAAGGGAATAGGCAGAGGCAGAAGCCGACGAGAGAGGGAAATTGGTATTCCAGTTCTAGACCACAGCAACTCAATGCAGGGCACATTTAAAGCGCTTCGGCTGGATTGCTGCCTCCAATTTTCAAACAAGCCAGACTGTCTCCCCTGAATGGCAAGAACAAGAAATAAAAGAATGAAAAAAAGCCATCCCCTGTTCATTTTCCCATTCAATTAAAGGGTAGTGAAATGAGCTGAGCCTCTCTTAACGCCAGTCGTCTGGAATGAATGGAGTGGAGCATTACACCTTGGTTAGGCTAGATGAGAGAGTGGAATGAGCTGGTGAAGGGTGATACCGGGTGCCATTACGTGCCATGAAGTAGATATTGAGAGCAAAACATCTTGAGCCAAAATGGTGGATTTCTGCCACAGCCTGCAAATTGGGTTTGGGTGTGAAAACAGAGGCTTAAGCAGCCTCATGTGTTTTTATATCCCCGTATGTCTCTTTCCTTGCCCAAGCTTTCTCTGTGCAAGTGTGTAAGTGCATCCATGTATCTGCTTGTGTGCCCCCCTAAACCCTGTTACCATTGACAGGTTTCTGGTGCATGGAGTCAACAAAGTTGCGGGGATTCTCCATGGTGTACTTGAGGTCACGGATGGTGTGTGTGCCGCCACCCTCACTCCACATGCCCTTCTTGGAAGCTTTGGACTGGTCCTCCAATTCACAGAGTCTGGCCTGCTCTGGACTGGTTATGCATCCACACACACACACACACACACACAAACAAACAAGACAAGAAAAAATAAGTGTGAGATGTTAGAAGAGGTAAGGCCACAAAAGTATTTCAAACCTTGGACAGACCTAGCCTAGATGTGATAAAACCAATGTGCTGTTCTGTCCAAAAGAAGCAAAGAGAAGGTAGTATGTGCATATTTACTAAGGGTGTAAAGGCTCTGAAACCAAAACCGCGATACAAACATCCGCAGTCTCGAGTTGCGGTTCCATTTTCCATCACTACCATTTCCTACTGTCCTCTCTGCGTAGGCCTACAACACACATCTGCAACTGGCAATCTGACAGATTGACACAATTCAAGGGACATTTTGACTGCACTAATAGAGAAGGGAAAAATGTACACAAAATCACCATAGCAACCATGTATTAACTAAAATGAAACACCGTGAAATAGCATGAAATATGGGCTAATACTAAAATCCTGTTCATTTCTTATTGAGTAAAGTTGTTATGGTAACTTGCAGGGGCAGCCTTGGGGAATGTAGTGATTAACTGCTGTTGTAAAAGAATGCTGCTGAACCACTGCTGTGATAGCTTAAGTGAAAATGTTGCTGATAACCACATTGTTAACAGCCTCTATGAAGATCAGAGGGTCTTTGAGCTCCAGACGTCTTACGACAACCCCCCCCCCCCTAAAAAGAACAGGCAGCTAGCTTAACCTGACAACAAGTCTCAATTAATTTCACGGCAGTTTGAAGGGGATAAACACTGCATCTAACAAGTCTTGTAAAATGGTTTTGATTTTTGAGAACTACCCCTTGTTAGTTTTCACATGGCCTGGCCTTCCACGCTTTAATTGCTGTGATCGAGCCTGCATTAAACTCATGCTCAGAGCCTTTCCCCTGTATGCTACATGAGGGCACGTTTTAGCAATATTGCCCTAAAAAGGTGAAGAGCAGGACCTATTTTGTTGTTTTAAAAGGTCAAACATTTTGACTTAAATTCAGAATTAATTTCAACAAAAATAAAATCTATTAGGTGCTATGAGACTTGTATGTGTGTATGTATGTTGTGTACATAGATATAAAACTAGCTCTATGTCAGAACAGAAAATGATGAAGATAATGAAGTCATTTTTCACAGTTCCACTCAGCCTTACACTCTTATGCAGTTACTGCCAATTAGCTTTGTAGAGCAGAACAACTTTCTTGTAAGAGCAAAGCTTTTCAGCTTTTAGCAAAGCTGTCATTGGGTTTTGATAACATGCATGTGTGCTCATTAAAAAAAAATTTCATTGTTATAAATGCTACACTGCCTACATTTTGGTACGGCTTGTAGTAGAATGGCTTCAGCCTTGTTGAAAAGAGTCCAGGATAAAGTGATGTTCCCTACATTGTCACTGCATTGCTGCAGTGGCAGCTGATAACCAGATTGTTACTGAGTTTTTGAAGAGACAATAACAGTGTTTGACAGCTCCTTCAAAACAACCACGCAGCTGGCTACAAACGCCACAATTAATTCCACGCTGGCTCCTCTAAAAAGTACAGGCTAATTCTTTTTGAGGGTCCTTGTACAATTTTAATTATTCAGAACTTCAAATAGCCAACTCAGTTCAAACGGGCTTTTGTTTTGCCAAGAAGCAAAGGCTGGCCGATTGATAGGGGAGTGGCGATGGTGTGGCTGGAGCTTTGTGGAAATGAACAGTGTACAAATCAAGCTTTTCACATCTTACTGCCTGAAAAAGGACTCAGTTGAGAAAGGCAACAAAGTGGGTCTCAATTGAAATGCCACACACATTAATACACAGGCATAAACAAAGTTCTCAAACTGTGCGTTCCTAGTTGGGCTTTTGGACTCATGTCCAAAACACCGTCAACATCTCTTTCCTCTTCATACAGATTTAGCTGCGAACTTCAAACTGAATAGAAGCTGTGTCTTGCTTACTAAGCAGGAACAGTGAAACTTTCTGGCACAAAGTGCGGAGCTGTAAGAAGTCAATTGTGTTTAAGCTACTTAGAACTTAAGCGCTAAACAGCAACTGTAGGAAGCTGCAAAGAGAGCGGGAGAAAATAACAACATTGCAAACGAGGAAAGCAGACGCTAAAAGGTCACAGAACGATATGGAGACCAACTAATAAGAAGCGATCGGTTAAAATCTACTGAAAGAAATTTGGTGGCAGAGGACAGTGATGCTTTCCACATCTCCAAACAGGTTGGTTTCTTTTAAGGTCAGGAACCCCTTCCAGCTAACACATTGAACTCTAATTCAAATCAAAACAGATATTGTTGGTGAGGGGGGAAAAACAACAAAAAACAAAGGAACAGACTACTAGGGGTACGAGGGGGAAGCCAAACTTGCCAATTCCCTTCTATTTGAACATGCTGTAAGCTACATCTTTTATCTGCATACGTCTCCCTGGTGGAATCAAAAAATAGCTTGAAAAGACAGAAAATGCTGAATCTCAGTAAGGCATTTAAGAGCTCCCTGCACAGTTTGGGGAGGGCGTTATGCTCCCTAGTGTGCTTGACTGGAAGGGCTCCCTTCCTGGTGTGCAGAGAGGCCCATATTGGCACCGTTCACCCCCCAGACACACACACTGTAGACACACACACACATCTACACAGCACTGCACTGCACTGGGGAGGGAGTTTTAAAAGAGCAATGGGGGGTGATGAAGCACAGTTGGTGGTCATGTTAATGTAGCTCCCTTTCGCTCTGGTGGGTGGGTGTTATATAAACCAACCACCCAAACTCCCTGCCTGTGATTTTAATTTATCAAAAGAAAGCGTAATGCAAAGCAGTTTCACAAATTCTCAGTCTGGCTATCTTTGCGGATCATTTTGGATCAAGCATTTCAGAGGAAAACTAGCGTGACATGGAGAGACTGAGTGGGAGAGATTCTACATCAGCAAAGTACATACGTATTAATCACACAATCATCTGTCCGATTTCAATAAATGTAAAACTGCTGTGTGGGATGGCAATATGTACCGAGAACAAGTGTATTTTCCTTTCTAATCAATGTGTTAATTTTTAATTCATTTCACATGTAATAGCTGTAATTATAAATAATCAAGACACAGCTGTGAGATACAAAAGGGGCAATTAGATAATTTTGTTTCCCAAATCAACAAGATTAATGATCACAAGTAATAACTGCTCTCAACATCAGTAAAATAGTCAGGATTACAATGTGGCAATGAAATACAAGTCAGTTTATTTCTATGGCACATTTTAAACAACATGAGCTGACCAAACTTAGGCAAAACAACACCATCAACACATGTTGTTCAGTTTCACCTGAGCCTTAATGAGAAATGATTTAGCAAAGTGCAAGACACGAGGCAGGTTGCTCGAAACAGGGTGCCTAATTAGTGGCAGAAAACCATGTGGAACCACAGGCGTTTACACTTCTGCTTTCAGATGAAAGCAACCTGCATGCTTTCCTCCAGCCAAATGACTGATAACTTGTGTGCACTGTTTGCCTATGAGCGAAAACTGAACTAGGGACAGCACAGAACTGAGACTGTAATGCCATGTTGATCTGAAATTCCAGACTAGGGCATATGTGCAGGAACGCTGCGAGGACTGCCATCTCTGTAGCGCAACAACTTAATTTGCAATCGGCATTCTAAACATCCCACTTCTAGGAGAACTAATTTGTACAAAACAGGGGATATAATTAGAAATTTAGTAGCATCATAAAACTCAGATTTTCTTCTCTGAAAAATTGGAAAACAACTAAATTCATAAAAAAAGAAAAAGACCCCTACACTGAAACAATGTTCCTTTGGTGTTAAATTGTAGAAGCAAGATTTCAACATCTATTGGTCTTTATTAGGTATGTCTGAACGAGACCAATGCAGGTCATTTTCAATATAGTTGTTTTGCAGCAGAAAAGTAGTGCGTGCACAGCCAGAATAGTACACCAGGTGCTTGGTATTCAACCATGAATCCATACCTGACAAAGTTTATAATATATATGCATAGACTTTCTGCTGCAAAACTTGTACGCTGAAAATGACAAAACATTTTTTCAATAAGAGCTAAGACAGCATTCAAAATACATGATCATGCACTACATTTCTTTGTTTTGCTGAAATTGAATCTGACTTTACAATTTTTGTACCTCATCACAGAATATGCATAGCCATTTTGCATTTAAATCTAATATAAGCAGAGAAAACATCCTGCTTTTAAACTTATTCAGAAAGTTTAATACACTTATCAGCAGGAATGAACATTTACCCTAAATTGGTTGATGGATAAATGTGTGCCTTGTGGCTGTTGTGTCTCTGTGTATGCTCCTTCTAGTACAGCAATGAAAACCAGCCCAAAACAAGTGTGCCCCAGCCTGCTCCGGTGCACCGCTGAGAACGGGCACGGGGCCCAGCCCTCGGACGTGTGAATTGGCTGGCCGTTTTCCCAAGCCACAGCCGGCTTCCGAACATGTGTTCAAATGCACCGTCCGAGGCCATCATCGTTATCATCGCCCCCGTAATTATCATCATCACACTACGGTTAGTGTGATCAATGTATCCAGTCTCAGGGAGTAATGAATATTGGAGGCCAATGCTCAGAGGGAAAAACTAAGGCCTGATATCCGCACTGAGTAATGGCCCGCCCCTTTGGCCAAATGATACCCGCATATAGGCCTACTTAAAGCATCATTTACACTAGTGCCTGTTCTGGGCTATTGCACAGAATGCTCGAAATGGGTCATTAGCGGCAAAATATTCACATCATCTCTGTTAATGTTGGAAGATACAAATCTAACAGCATGAGTCAAATTGCCTGTAATATGTGTAATGTGCAAATACTGCCACTGGGGGGGAAATACTCTATCATATACAAGAGCTAGATGTGCGAGTGTGTTTAGGGGTGATTACTGCAAAAAGGTAATGTGGCAGGAAAGGGTTTCAGAGGGACATCGCTGTTGCAGCAGGGTTATACTGCCACCATCTGGGACACCGAGGCTGTATCTCAATTCTCCACAGTCTACCAACTGAGGACTTCATATCCCCCGCAGATTTACCAGGATAGCACTGCTCTAAGCTTTAGCAAGAGGAAGATTACATCATGTTGCCATCAGTTGCCATCAGTGATCTCCTATCAATTCAATGAAACAAAACATTCAACTGCAAACTAAACGGAGAGGTAGTCAGTGGATTTAGATGTAGCACTGAGAAGTCCACAAAGACTTTGACCATGCCAGGTACACAAGCAGCTTTGGAAGAAAATCATCTACATCATCATTCCATTGTCCACTTACAAACTCCTAAAATCAGATTCTTGCCAATGTGGATAATTAATTAGCTAGAATCTGATGTCACTTGAGGCATGGAATATAATATCCCAAAAGAGAGTGCTATGTTATATATAATCATCCTTGTAGTCAAAAATGTCTTAAGTTCAGGTACAGGCAGCAACAACGAATAGGTTTTGGACAGCAAGGTGTGAACAGTCCTCATACTTCTGTGATGGTTCTATAGTTTGAATTTATAAAGATGCCAGCACAAATACCAATAAAAATCTGGAAAAATCATTAGCGTTGACACGTCCCTTTTATCACTGCAATGCTATGACATTCCTGCAAAGAATCAGCCAACTCAAAGTGGCCACTGGACAGTAGCACAGGGACGTAGGTGCTTAGCAGTGTGAATGTGGATGCACTAGTGTTCAGATTAACAGCGCGATACCTCACTAAGCAGCATGAACATAACAGTTTGTGTTGTGGGTTCAAATTTCAGAGAAAACAGCCCTTGAATGCAATGCTGTTTAGCAGCCAACTTGGAAGGCAGATATTGGACCTTCTCACCAACACATGAATACAGTATAATAGTTTTGGCTGACAAACAACAATCATCTAATGGTAGCAATCCCAGACCTGGATCATCACCAAAGTGTAATCAACTGATCTGTGGGCCAAGAGCTCACTTTCCGCCACACTGCATTTAAATTCATTTCTTTCTTGTTGAGATATCTTGCTAAAAAACAAACAGACAAACAAACAAACAGATGACTGAAAGAATAACCTCCTTCCAACTTCTTTGGTAGTGTTATAACAAATAGCTTCGTGTCAATATCCGAATTACACAGTAGTTACTTATTAGACCTAATAATGAGATATTATGCACTTGGAACTGAACAGAACACCCATTTAGCTGACATATGTACTCTTGATGTCAACACATATTGGTGGTATAGTACAAGTCAGATGGAAGCAGACTTGGAGGAAGTATCTTACTTGTTCCCTCTGATTCCTTCCCTGCGGACGGAGGCAAGGCCCTCGTTCACCAGAGACTCAGCAATGTTCTCGCCTGTTGTGTCTACAAATGCAAGGGACATATACATAGAAATTATCAAACACTCAAGCAACAGAGAAAAAGATATTTTAATAAAAGAAACAAAACCATGAATTGAAGTAGGCATCTTACACCTTGTCCAGTACAACTACAATTCCAAGAAAAACAAAATAATTTATTACAAAAAGACTCTTAAGGGATGAGTATTTCCCCAAGCCATAATGTATATGGACACTGTGCCAGGCCTAGAGATGGAACGATATATATCTACCAGTATCGGGATTGGTCTAATATTTTCACTGTTGATACTTGGCTAGTAGTGAAATTGGCTTGTGACATATTTTTCTTGGAGTGTGTCAGTTGATACAACTATATAATTGGCATCAGAGTAAAACTAACTGTCTTTTGCTAAGAACAAAACCATTATTTTAAGGCGGGACTGTCTGAAAAGCTTAACCCGTTTTGCATCTGCGCTTGTATTATAATTCACACAAAAATATCTATCATTATCAGTGGTTATGGGTGGTATGGTATTGGATATCTGTACTGGCCTCAAAAAGACATATTGTTCCGTCTCCAACCAGGCCTATTTGTGGATTAAGAGGTGGTTGTGGACTCACCTTTCCCTAGGTAGACCATGCCGTATTCTCTGCCCAGAGCGGTCTTGATTTCAACATTGAAGCACACCTCTTTGCCGATTAGCTTCTTCCGCAGGAACTCTCTGGCTTGGAAGGCCCATGGCTGCAATACAAACAGGAATATTACTGTATTCTTACACCTTATATAACACTGACCTGTTGTTCATGTTTTTTGTCTACCACTGAGGGTGGTAAACAAAAGTTCAAAAGAGAATTCAGCTATCTCTAGGCCATATCACCAATTATACAAACAAACATAGTCCAAATATTAAATTAAACAGTAATTATGTTACAAACGCTCAATAAAATCATGTAGCAGAGCACTGTGACAGAAATCCTATAGCTAACTGTTCTACCCTCAGTACAAACAGACACAAGTCAACAAGATAAGCCCCCAAATAAAACAGGCCTACGCTTGTCTGGGGGGCTACTTAACAGCACTTTATTCCACCTTTGCCAAACACACACAAACAAACAGAGGGAGCCACTCACCTCATCAGGAGTGTCCTTGGTGTCTGGCTGGCTCTGGGCGGCTCGGCGGGCCATGGCCCCCGCCCGGATGTTACTGAGGTTGATCTGACGCTCTGGAGGAGGGCCGCCTCGAGGCTGGCCCCGAACAATGATGGCACAGCCTGACAAGACCTGGTGGGAGAACAGCAAAGACTGTCTATTTTGTAGAGGACACAGTCAACAGCAACGGCAAAAGGTCATCCTTCAAATGGGGGTATAAACCCTTATGCATTCACTCTTACACATTTTTTCCTCCATTTTTTTCCGCATAGATATGTTATTGTGAACTAATATTAATTCAATAAACACAACCACAACTCCTATTTCTACTCCTCAGATGACATTACCATAGTAAATGATGTTGTTTTTCCTCAGACTATTCACAACAAAAACATACATTTTAACTCTGAGTGTTAAAACTACTTTTGGCCAGGGCACCCAGCTGGCTCACCTGCCTGGTAGAGTGTGCATCTGGGCCTGGGCCCTATGCTGCATGTCACCCCCTCTGTCTCTGCCACATCTTTCCTGTCTTTCTCTACAGTCACTGCCCAATAAAGCAGAAATGCCAAAAAAAGAACCTTTAAAAAAACTACTTTTGGCCTAATTTGTGCATTATTTGGGCCACAGTATGTTTTAACAGTACTGCAAACAGTAGATCACATCCTGAAAGTTTTTGCAAACAACAAAACACAGAGCAGATTGAGGTCCACTGCCCCTCATGAGTTTTGTGGTACCAAGAAATAGGGGTTAAGAGGGAACTCTCCACTTTTCCTCCTCTCATACAACACACAGACAATCAATAAAGTGCGGGAGGAATCAAGCTGGATTCATTTGAAATAGGAGTAACAGAGTTTGGTCGCTGGGCAAATAAAAGCGTACTTCAGTTTATGCAGTGGTTATTCATTCCAGGCTCATGTATAAAGGGAGTGTCCAAATTAGCATATTAGCTGTTAATTAACCAAGTATGTTTCTACTAGATGCTGTCGGAAGCCTGCTAAACTGTTATACAGTTTAGCAACATTTAAAGTTGTTATGGTGACAGTCTGTCAAAGTCAGCATTCAAACGCAAGGTGAGATCACACAGTATGATAGCGTAGCTAAACAGAGAGAAAAAAAGATAACCTCCTCTTGGGTTTGACAACCGCGGCATTTACACGAATCTGAGCAAACACCTTTTATCTGCAGGTTCTCTGGAGTGTCTGCGGGGAGCATCACTGTGTGCTGTTGATCTAAGATGCGGCCTAGATAAAGCCAGTCTTTCATCAAATCATCAGTGTTTCCCACTCATGAGTAACTGACTCCATCCCAGTAACAGCCAGGCAGAAGGGGGTGCTGTAATTTTACTGACCAGCCATGGAAAAACAGGAGTCACTGCTTTGCCCTCCCTCTCTGTTTACAGAAGGGCCAAGTTCCACTTGGACTGTGCGTGGCCTTGCTTGACTCCCTCATCACCTTTCTCAAGGCACACAGTTGATAAGGACCTCTCAAGTCAACCAAGAAGTTTTACTCTAATGAACAGACTGTTAAAATAGTCCAGACTGAGCAAAAGTAATTTAGGCATTACTGGAAGTTGTTTTCTTACTAAAATCTCATTAATCTAACTGGTCAGGTGCACAGTAAGAGGTGTTCCCATAAAAGCACTTTCACAAAAACACATCAATTCCCATGGTCTTGAACCACAAGAGTCTATCCAACAAACACAATCGCCCTCTCGAGGCAGGACAGCCAATACTTAGGCTACCTGTTTACGACAGTTAGTACAGTTCTAAAAATAGTCTTTCCTCAAACACCTGGAGACAAACATAATTAGGTGTAAAATATGCTCTGTGCAAAGAGGCACACAATGTTGATGGCATACATGAGTAATATGCACCTCTTAAAACGTTGTTTCTTATGATATTCTGAATGCAATTAATTCCAGCATCTAAAACAGTTCAGAATGTAATCATAATTAACTGATTCTAGCTCTGTCTCTGAGCCTTCTACAACAGCATATGTTGTATTGGAGGAAAAAAAGTGCATCCATGCCCAAAGCCACACATTACAACTTGCTCAATGACTTTCAAAATCTAATGGTAACCTAGAGGTTGGGGGAAAAGGTTTGTGGGCGGCAGGCACAAAGCAGCCAAGCCCTCGGACTGACTGGGAAAGTATGGTTAAGTGAATGAGTAACCTTCCTCCCTCAACATGTACTGTTAGGATGCCCTTGGGCAAGGCATTTCACCCCCCTCTATTCCTTCCAGTGGAGCTGTGTAGTGGCTGTGGTGGTGTTGCTGCTAGACAACATACACGCAAATGACTTTCCCTGTATAAATAAAGTTAAAACGGAACATAATACAAAACATTTAGCCAAACCTAAAATATGCAGTATGGTACGGTTTAACATGTATCACCCAGACTATATACACCGACTACGAATGGGAGATTACAGGAGCAAAAAGCTCGACGTGTCAGTTTCCCGTGGTCGCGTCTCACCAGCAGACTTGGCAAATATTCTGTTACTTCAGGCATGTGAACACACAAGGCAGCATGGCTACAGCTTTAACTGGCAATGGGATCCAAGACAGGTTTCCTAACACTTCAGTCAATATGCCTAAAGGGCATTTTTGGGACATGTTGTAGAGGGATAGTCAGAGAGATTCTGAAATAAGAAGATAGCTTCTGACGTTAGCTTGCATCTAACACATGTGGCCACTCAAAGGGATGAATTAACTTTTGGTCAGTGGTGTGAATTCCGCGTTCAACAACACAACAGACCACGAACTTTGATCTTGCTCAAGTTGGCCTGCTAACTTGTTATAAGATCATGCTAATGAGCTAACGTTATTATCGTTAACCAATAATTAGCTGGGAATCAAAACATCTGCTACAGCTAATTAGTTGTCACTAGCCAACTTGTCCATGAGTAGAGGTAACACAGTTAGCTTACTACAGTGGAAGTTTGTTGACTTCATATTTCTGAAAACCCTTTTAAATTAAACTAACATAGCTGAAGTTACTTCCAGTTAGCAAGGTAAGTTAGCTAGCCTATGCTAATTGGCTTCATCTGATGAGCACGCTAGCAATCCAGCTAATGTTAGCTGGCATGCTGTTGCAGCCAGGTGAGCTACTTTAGGGGGTGAGTGCTACAGTTTAAAACACTGTATTGCCAGCGTTGTCACTGAATCGAAAATTATATAAATGTCGTCAATCAAGTTCAACTGAAGTTCTATGGCATTAGCGAACAGTTTGCCACAGTTCAGCTTTCCCCAGCTCTAGGCTCACTCGGCTAGCAAGCTATATCCCCTGTCAGACACACGTATGAGCTAATATATCCATATGTTGGGGGTCCTACCATCTTGACAATTCCTCGTTGCAACGGAGCGGCCGTGGCAGGGGCTGCCTGAGCTTGTGCCGAAACTGATGCCATGTCCACTGGTTTGAGATACAAAGCCGTTAAGGGGTGACCAGGTGAGGAAGCCGGGACTCTGAAGTGACTCTGCTACTGAAAGCCAAGAGAAAAAGGCTGAGCACCGATGAACACACACGTTATACCGGAAACACACTGTGCCATGCACGCACACACGTCAAACCCGTTACTTTTCCGGGTCCAGGGAGCAGAATGAATGGGAGTGAATGGGGCAGCTTCTAGACCGCGTAGACAAATTGAACTAACGTCTTCCGGTGCAAGAGGTGCGACACGTCAGCATAGTGTTATAACCTAGCGAACGCTGCTTTCAGGGGCTGTTCGGAAATATTGCTTTTAAGACTTTGGCTTCACGCGAGAAATCCAGCAAAGTTGTAAAAATAGTATGACGAGGAAAGTGAACATTTACTGTGATAGCACAGTTGCCGTAGAAGCATGACATTTAGGGGTAGAAGACCATAGAAGTCGTGCCAACAACTTATAACAACAGTGAGATACTTTACATTACATGTTACAATGTGGTGTGCTGGGTAAAAAAAAAAAAATCCTTTTTGCATGTGGTTTGTTCTTTCACTTTTAGTAGTTACATATTTTGTTTTTAATAAATGAATACAGTGTCAGCCACCAGACTCGTGTGTTTCTTCTGCTTAATTTTGTCACCGCATCACAAAATGCGCTGTGCAATAAGATTTCACAGAAATGGCATTGGTCTAAACCAAAGAGGCAATATGACATGTTTACAGAGTTCGATTTATTGTTAGATGTGTTTGCGACAAAAAAAATACTTAAATGCACAAGTGGTACTAAACAGCTCACAGAAGTACGAGCTTAACATGAGACTGTGAAGGTTGCACAGTATCATTCATAAGGTTTTCGGCCAGTGGATGTGCTGCCAGGCGGCTGTCTCTAACACACAGCACAGCACACACACACACACGGCGGTTTACAATCAAAATATAATACCATCCTCACTGCTACTTTTTCAATAGAAAAGAATAGAATGAACACACTAATCAAAATGAATACCATTATATTACTTTTATTGTATTTTTTATTAGGCCTGCTGTTTGTTTCTTTAGGCTTTCTTTAAACTGCGTGTGATGACAATTTTACCATCAGGGTTGCATTGTGACTTAAGAGATGATCATTCACTAAATAAATGATGATATCGTTGTATATAGCTGCCGGTTGTGTCATGTTGTGGTAGAATTTGAGTACTAGTCCTTGCGAGACTTTAATTATTATTTTTCTATATTTCATCTGAAACCCGTTTTTAAAACTTTAGACACGAAGAAACACCCTGGACAGGCCGCCAGTCCAACACAGGGCATTTAAAAACTTCACTATTCAATAAACCTTTGGTGTTAACTGGCCATATGGGCGACAAGCGTGCCCCCAAAGCACCCAACATTTTACAGTAAGAACTAGTTATTAAGTGTTTCTTCACTCTGACATTGTCTCTGTTATAGCTTATATGCCGCGCGCATTGTTTGGGTAAAATAAAATAAAACTGATCTTCGTTTAGAAAATGAAGCATGCCTTTGAATAAGCCTGAATCATTCATGGTCTGATTAACGCGTGGTAAATGTTATGCATCACAGCGGGTCTGGCTCATTATACTGCAGAAACGTCCTTGTCTATAGTCAGTACTCCTTTTTTCCCCAGAACATTTCTGAAACAAATTGATTTGTTATGAAAACACGTGGAATTCGCCCATAAGCCGACTTTTTTGAACGGTTTAAAGAAAGAATGCAATTTGGAAAGTGGAAATAAATTACTTGTTAAGGGATTTTTTTTAATTCAAGAAGGTGCGCGAAATGTTGCGTGAGGTGCAAGATCTGAAGAGAAAGTACAACCTCGGCAACACTGCAAATTGTCTATAGTGTCAAGTCATTGAGTTTTGAATATTAAAATCTCATTTTCCTGTGCGAACTGCTAGTGGTAAGGTGAGACCTTCATATATATTTCTAAAGGTGCTTGAATTCTTGGAAATTTTTCTAAACGAGTGTCGGAAGCAAAGCAAAATAAAGCAGATCATTCCACTAAGGTAAAGATCCTTGATTCATAAGTATTCTAGAACCAAATAAAAACATCTCACCACACATGAGGAGTTGTTTCACCTGTTTTACAGGAAAACATTGTATCACTCGATACAACATAACATTACACGTTTAAAAGATTGAATTTTTTTGCAGTGATACACAGCCGAAAGTGGCGCCACTTGCCTACGGTTAAGGAAAGGACACGGGGGGGAAATCTGTTAATAATCAAAGGCAAAATATGCATCCACGTTTATGCAGTCAAAAACACATTCAAGCTTAAAATTATATATCACATATCAAATTGCACGCTGTCTCCATACAGGGTGGTGTTGTTTTCCAAGTTTGAAACAGCTGACAGTCAAGGAAGCTCCGTTGCGCACAGGGCACCATCGTGCGCTTTGGAGAGGTTTAGGGTAACCTTTTTACGCGGTTGATTTTATGATAGTTCTCCACCCTTCAGGACACGATTAAACACAGCTATACGTTTTAATTATACAGAACAAAATACTAGCTTGTGGAAATGAGCTCTGTACATATTTTAAGGCACTGTTAGGACACTAAAATATCCACCCTTCCCTTTAGCCAACCTAGATTAAAATTTACGCACACGCGATTATTTAGTCTTGTGCTAACATCACCACACAACTGTTTTTTTATCAACCTCGGTTTGCTCGCACAGCATGGGCAATAAAGAACTATAAATCAATGACCACAACAACTCCCCAGTAATAAATAAAAAGGCTTGCTTTATTTGTTCTTAGTCTCGGTTGGCAAGGAGACGATGGTGTCCAAAAATGGCTGTCTTCAATCTAAGCTGACTGACTGTACACAGAGAGTATTATTGTCCACTAACCCATGGTTAATGTATAATTTGGGCCATATGGCATTTTAAAATCCAAGCCTTTATTTCGGTGGCACTTCGATCTGTGTGGACCCAACTAATGATATTCAATTAGTCATTAAACAGCCCCAAAGACGAGCCTTGCGTGGTGTTTCACATAGGCTAATATTTGCTCGTCAAATATTTCCCTTTGAAACGTTTACAACGCATTTTTATCTGCTGGCTGCCCAAGGAACATCTGTGAGGGTTTTTTCAGCCTCCCTATTCTGGATAAACGAGGTCCCCCCAATTGGCCCTCGCCTTGCGTCCATATAGGAGTCTATTTGTTCATGCTTTGAAACAAAATGTAATAAAGAGAGACTGGGGATGGATTTATGATTTATCAAAAGCACTTTACCATATGGCAGTCGTCATTGCAGCAGATTTTCAAATGTTTGCTTTTTGAAAGGAGACCAGAGATCATTTTAATCTGAGCCACTTAACCCGGGAAAGGATGCTCAAGTCACGTGACCACAAGTCTGCCTAAAGAATCAGAAACATGTCAGTGTTGATCATTTAGTTTTTTGAAATGTGGAAATTGCATCTCTGTTTTTCATTGTTAACAATCTCTGATGCAGAAAATTAAAGGATTATATTCCTTTGCGTTGGGAAATTGTTTTCTCCAAGAAGATTATGGGCAGGGGTGTAGCCTACTGCGCAAAAGGAAACCAGTCTGAATTCCCAAACTACAATATCACCACGCTGACTCCCTGATTTTGCACAAGTGAGTTCATAACACCATACATTAGAGCATTAGATATATATAGCCTGTGGTGGAAATTTTGAGTCTGGAATAGCTTATTAATCATGTGTGCATTAATTCACTCTTCCATGTATGGCAAAGTCCTTGCTTGTGATATTATTTGTCACCAAATTAAAATGTTGTAAAACTGATGATATTATTTGGTCAGTGTGATAAATCTTTTCATATAGGTTACCAGACGCGCACAGCTGAAAAAGGAACATCAATTCCTGGAATTATTCAACTCCATCATTAGTTAAAGTTGACTTTTTCACTTGTCTTAAGATAAAATTGATGTCTTGTAATGATAACGGTTTCATTCAGTGGTGCCAAACTGACGCCCACTGTGTAAGTCTCCTGTCTGCTTTACTTGCGGGTTATATTGACATATCAGGTATCAGGCCACCACGTCATGTTAAAGTCTGTAGACCTATAAATTGCTGAAGGGCGTGATTTCTCTCATTGTCCTGCTAAAGTCTACCTTGCCTACAGGTGACGAAGTGTTGTTGCGCGTTTACTGCCGCATCTCAACCTATTTTCCGGATATTTTTGGCCTGTGGAAATCTTTTCAATTTGCCGTTTTTTTTTTTAAATCAATTTAATTTTTGCAAAGTCGAGGAGCAAGTGGAGATGTGCGGAACAAACCTGGATCTTCCAAATAAAGGTTCAGTTCCCGATTTTATTACATTTTGAGGCTATTAAATTAATCGAACAACTAGCTGACTGTTAGCTATTCCTCAGTGATCATATGGATGGCGAGCTGTTTTTATTCAGCAACAGCACAGCGCGAAATATGTATTTTCACAGACTTATTAATAGCTTAGTCTTATATTCACCTCTAAAATCTTATTTTTCTTAAGTTCTGCCTCATGGGAGTTCATTGGGAGCACGTGGGATTACAACAGCTCATTGTCGTATTTCCCTCTTTATTAAGAAAAACGATTCAGTGTTAAATTAAATGACTTGATTAGATTTTTTGCAGGGCAACAATTATAGACAGCTGTGAATGGCATTTATAATTGTATATGGCATATATGCCATTAAGAAGTGTCTTATAGCCTAAACAAATATTTTAGGCTTATTTTAGGCTTTAAAGAATTTGAAAACAACATATGTCATCTTCTATTTGTTCCTATCAGCTTGTGGAAGTGTGAACCAGCTGGGAGGGATGTTTCTCAACGGCAGACCTCTTCCAGCATGCAAGAGGAGGAAAATGATCGAGCTGGCCTCGGAGGGAGTCCGTCCAAGCCAGATATCCAGGATACTAAGGGTGCGCACAAACGCCTCTTATAGAAAAATGTTTTAGTTTTGCTTAACACGTAACCGAGTAGTTGAATAGGTAAATTATGTGCAGAAATAGGTTTCTGGTTGCCATGGGGTTTCCACTAATCTTTTTATTTTATTTATTTTATTTATTTATTGTAACCCTACCACTTTTACTTTATGTAGCATAATGCTAATTTTGGCCATCAAACCTATTTGGTTCCTCTGATCATTAAAAGCTGAGGTAGCCCTACATGGTTTACCTATGATGTTAAATGAGTTATCGCAGGTTTCAAGATGGGAGTAATCTAAAGAATAATTTGCTTAATTTAAAAGCACTGATCCTAACATTGGCAGGGGCCACATTACATAATATACTTAAGTTAACGATACTGGGGAAAATGTATTTTCATCCTGATAAATCCCTCCCCCGTGATGAAATTGTAAACTAATGCCCACTTGCAGGTGTCCAGTGGCTGCGTCAGTAAGATCCTGAGCCGCTACCAACGCACCGGGCTGCTGGAACCAAAGGCCATCGGAGGGAGCCGACCTCGACTTCTCACAGCCGATGTCATCTCCACAATCATCCGGTGCAAAAGAGAAAACCCGACCATTTTTGCCTGGGAAATCCGAAAAAGGCTTGCAGCCGAGCGAATCTGTAAGCCCTCCAAAGTTCCCAGTGTAAGCACCGAGACTGGAATGACTTTGTTTGAAGTTTCAAAACTTCCACGAGAATATTTCAGCCGCTAATGGATTACTTTTGCATAGGTGTCTTCTGTAAACCGGATTTTGAGAAAGATCCACGTGGACCATGGGCCACTGTGCATGGAAATGAGTGACCACTACATGACAGACGAAGGTACTGTTTGTCTGTCATCTCCATGCAGGTTATGGATCCTTGAAAATATGTAAGGCATAATCAGTGATGAAGGAGTAAACAACAAAACTAGTTGCATCCTCATATATTATTAATGTATGCTGCTTTTCCTTTAAAGTACCATGTAATCATGCAACTTAGATAGGTTTTATTTGAGTCAGCTATTCTATAAACAAAAAAGGAAGGGTAAATTGAGTTTAATAGGGTTTTTCCTTCACAGCATCTCTGGCTATAGTCACTACCAAATTTTCTGGACTCCCAAGCAAGCTGACTCAATGTTTGTGTATATTTGTTAGGTTTAGACCAAAGTTTGTAAAGCTTATTAAAACTATTTGGTCCAGGCTTTCCTCCCATGACCCAAGAGGAAGTGAGTGAGAGAGAGCCTTTAGAGACCACATGCAGCAGTGACCAGAAGCCCAAAGGACCTCAGCACCGAAACCGCACCACCTTCACCCCAGAGCAGAGCAGAGCGCTAGAGCAAGGTGAGCTCAGATCAATAAATACTCATGCGTGTGTCATGCTTTTCTATGAGCTGATGTTTCGCTCAGAAAAACAGTCACATTCATTCATTTCTATCTCCCAAACCAGAGTTTTCTCAAAGTCAGTACGCAGATATGTGTACGAGAGAAAAACTGTCAGCCGAGATCAAACTGCCTGAGGACACCATCAAGGTAAACTGTTGCTAGTTTTCATCTGAGTGTTCACACAGTATCATTCTTCTGCTCTTGAGATTATTATCTGTCTCTCAAAGGTCTGGTTCTCAAACCGACGTGCCAAGTGGAGGCGGGAGGCCAAACAGAGGGATAGTGCACCATGTAAGTTTATGAGTGTCATCGGTGTGCATGCATGAAAAGGCTCATAAAACGTGTGTATGGTAACATTATTCAAGTATAATCCAGCTGAATGACAACGAAAATCCTTACCTTCTGCTCAACAGCTGTCGTCCATCTGAGGGAAAGGGATTTTATCCTCAATCCCACAATGTCCCACAGCTTCACAACTCAACAGGTACAGGGTCAGTTTGTGTTTTGTGAGACAAACTCTAACATGTAATCAAATGATAATGCAACCAATTCATGCGAATAATATGATTAAAAACCTGTGAAATGCATAATGGCTATTGGCATTTCCCAAGTCATAGAATCTCAGTGTCAGTTGGACTGTGTTTAGGTTGATTGGAGGGAGGCAGGAGGGTCAAGAGTCTACTGTGACACTTCTGATGCGTCCCAAACCTACAGCATAGTTCCTGGGAAGTTACCCAGTGGCTACCATGTGTCAAAGGAAAGAGGTGAGACCATTCAAAATGTATTTTATCAAGCCAGAAGGGTCAGCCATCCCTTTTGCTTCAATGGAAAGTTTGGAAATTATTATGTCTACGTTAAGATGTCTACAAATATCTTAATACATATACAAAATAGGAGTGTAATGATCATTCATTGCAGTGATGCACCAGTTATAAATTCTGCAGATTTAACTGAGCCAATCTTCAAAAAGAAATAAACAGGATGAATTGCTCTGACTTCGGCCTGAATCGATATGTACGAAATTCTTTGAATCAGTTCATTCAGGATTCTAAAAAAAAGAAAAAAAGAATGTTGTCATTATGTAATACAATACTATGAATTGCAACATTTTTTGTCAATTAGTTTTTTTTAATACAACTGATAATGTTAAAGTAATTATATATTCTCTGCAAAAAGAAAAAGATTAGACTGACATCTAAAACTTTGGCCTTTTTCAATTTTTAAACTTGAATCAAGATGAATAGAAAAATCGTTCTTCAATCAACTAGTGAATCATAATTCAGACTAAATCATTGTTAAGCCAAAGACTACATGGCTTTAATCTTTGTTCTTAAAGTACATTTAACTCAGATTGTGGACTTACACAAACGTCTGTTCTCTGTTGCAACACAAGATGAGGTGGTGAGGGTAGGACGCTGTTTCATGCTGGTTCACTGCTCCTCCTTATTCACTTTTGTTCTGTGCAAATGCCCCTCCACATCATGGACATCATTATAGTGCTCAGAAGCTGCCTGTCAGAAGGGACAAGGGGCTTGTAGTTTACAAAATGAGACTCAGCTAATGAAGCGATCTGGAACAGGTGGTTCCTCTTAATGACTCCAATGACATGCTCATCATCATCTGCCACACCCTTCCTAACATCTAAGCATGGTTTCAAACTAAGAATACCCCAAAAACCACAAAGGGAAGTTCCATCTGATCTCTTGATAGAAGTAAAACATATATCTAATTCGACTTAATCTCTTGTGCAGGTATGAGCAGTTCTGAGCTTCTGACTTCCATCCCAATGCCACCTTCATTCCTTCAAGAACCAAGTGACAAGATTCACCCACTGGCCCAACCAGTTACCCAGAAGACTCCACTGGCTCTCCACACAGACAGGTTCACTTTCCCACTGGTTCACCATCACACAGATACGAGGACGTGCCTCCCCCTTTCAAATGAGGCACTAAGAACCGACTGCCCCTTGACTCAGTACTGGAACCAGCAGGGAGCTGCTTTCTCTTTCACTCAGTATCAAACCAGTGAGAAGTTTGTGTTTGCCCAGCACCGGAACATGGTGTATGAATCCTCGGCACTTCCTGGACAGAACGTGCAACCACGTTTTCAACATCAGTGAGGGTAGTCAAGCGAGACACAGCATTTTTCTTTTTCCCACACTGATGTAAATTAAAAAAAAAAGGGGAAGCTTAGTTCACAGTCGGACCCTTCTTCCTCTATATTTTGATTTTGAAACAGGAATTTAAGTCATGCGGTTTTAAGGGTTGAAGTTGCATCTCTGACTTGCATCAGTGACTTTTATTATGCAAAACAATCCCAGAAAACTCTTAAATAGCAATAATGGAGTTAAATTTACCCAGGATCAAGGTTGTCTAATTCCTTCTGGGCAGCAGGGGGCGACAGAGCTCTTTTTCCTTTCTTTCAGATGTCATCCCCCTCTCCTCACATCCCTCTTCCCTGTCTGTCACCCTGGATTGCAGTTCATTAGGGGTAACAATGTATAGCTGGCCATGGCCGTTATTCAAAGTGCAGTGCTTTTGTGTAATTCTCCCGATTACGTGAGATCAGCCCAATGCAGCTTAATTCAAACCATGCAGCCCCTAAATCATGTAAGGGAGACGATGTTGTCACTTCAAGTTAATAAACTGCAAGTGCTCAATAAAATGGGACAGAGAACACACGATTTTGAAATGATTTTAGAAGTCATGATTGTTCTTTTTTTTTATTGATGAGCGTTTCCAGGAGATAAACTGTAACAGAGCATCCAATAGAGCGATGAAGCTAATTAAATGCAGCTTCTGCCTAGAAAGATGTAATTTGTGGATACTGGAAGATAGTGAACATTTTTTTTATGTGACTGAACAAGATCAACACATAGACAGCGTACTGTACTTCAGGCAGTTTGAGCATAACTTAATTTGGGTGTTTGGAGGTTTTTCAGGTCGCTGCAAATATTTGGCTGTAATATGATGGGGACATAAATCTTACATCAGCCACACGGATCATTAAAAGTTACAACTGGATAATAGGGATGTTATCCCTTTACAGTGTTGGGCTTGCTGTTTGTTTAAGTGCAGAAGGATGCTTGAAATCCCTGTTTGAGGCACTTTCCCAAGATTTCTTTTTTTTTCCAGGACAACCCAACAGGAAAATCTATAAAGCTAGCTTCAAAAAGTCTAAACATGACCTGATATCTGGTCCGCTTGGCATCGATTTTTATGACAGCGAAAGGACAGAGCCATTGAGTTCTTTCATATCCCTTTACTACAGCGAGGAGGCCGTGAGCCTCAGAGCTCCTTGGTGATTGGTCGCCGGGGGAAAGGTTGGGATCAGAAGGCAGAGAACTTGGTCAGCAGGCCAACTGGCAGGCTGACCACACTGAATTTACCACCAAGGAGCCAAGTTAGTAAATTACATCTCCACATGACGGGGGAAAGCTTGTGTTGTGATTCGGAACGCAATCTAAAGTTTCTGAACATTGAGAAAAGTTTGGTTGCTGGAGTGGGAGCACAGTTTTCCCCCTCAGAAACCCACTGAGGCGGAAGAAAGTCTTTATGTGTATGTGTGTGTGTAGCCAAAAAGTCAGTCCCAAAGTAAACAGCGCCGGGCCTAAAGTGATAAATTGACACTAAAAATTTATCTAACACTTTGCACATTAGAGTAATGGAATGAATACGTCTTATCTTGCATTGAGCAACCAAGAGTTGCAGAGCTGCTGAAAACCTTATCGGAGTTAAAAAGTATCTCAGTCAACTATAAGATGGACTAATTTATCATACAAAGATTGCTAAATAAATAGTGAAGTATTTCCCCCCTTTTAATGCTTGTGTGGATGACCTATGCTGCTTTCAGCTACTTAAGAGTATTTTTCATCTATGAGAATTTGCTGCTCTGAAGGATCCTGTAATTTAGGGAACAAACTGCCAAGAACAGCTCCAGAATGTGCAATGTTGGAATATTCCTTGTGCATTGGTAAGCTGGGCAAGCTTTTTCAGGAGTCAGCTCATGCACTGGGTCAGACGCTGTAAATGCTATACGAAAGTCTTATAAAAGCAAACCTCTCCAGTTATAAAGAAAGAAAGAGAGAGTACAGAGTAATCTAAACTTGTTTATTAAAATCAGAATATAACAAAGGCTATAAAATTCAGAAAAAGACAACAGATGTGAAAAAAACCTCAAAGACACAAAATAGCAGCTGTTATAGAGTTTACAGTATACAAGTATATAAACAGACTGATCATGGAGAAGTACAAACACTTAAGTATGAAATTTACAAAATTACAAACTGTAATTTACATTATGCACTGGGCTATTTACACACCAGTAAATTAAATAACAGAAACCTTGCCATAAGTGCACAGTTGGAAAATATCAGTCAATTTAGAATCAGTCAATTTACAATACCAGCTATCAACTCATAATACCATGAGAGATCCACCAAATAACTCAGGAAGACAATATTTGGTGTCACCGATCTTAATAATCACTTAATGGCCTTTGAAAGAGCCTTCGTTTGACTTCTTATAATTTCACTGTGGTTGTACAGTAACCTGTGCAAGGCTGTCAGAGGAATGCATTCATCCTCAGAGAATAACAATGGCCACAGTGCTCATTTGATCAGTTATGTTCCTCGTCAGATTTATACCTACATTTGAACCCAAAGCAAAAGGACTCATTGACTGGTGGGAAATGTACAATCCATTGTCTTAAATCCCTTCACATTAGCAATATTTGATCCTGTTTTTCATGTGATATTCAGAATACATCGAGAAACGCCTGTGAATGGAATGCATGGTTTAATTCCCTGGTAACAGCCACAAAAATATCAATCAACCTTTTCTTGTTCATTTCAAGTACAGTTTACAAAAATTTTGGTTAATACTGCAACAACATAAAATTTAATTCCAAAGGGACACAGAGTGGCCCTGAAAAGAGGTGCTAATCAGAGATCGTCAGTATTTTAATTCAGAGTGTTGGGAATATTCATTAAAGGTGCACTATGCAAAATTTCTTAGTATTGATTGAAGCGAGGACCATTTAGAGTCAACTGACAAAAAACCCCTAAAAAAAAAAAAATAGTAAAAAACATGACCACACAATTTGATGGTAGAATCTATATGGTTCTCATCTGCAGCCATACTAACAAATATGTACATTTTTGTAGATTGACTCTAAAGCGTTCTCAGTTGACCCATGGGAATTTTGCATACTGCACCTTTAAATTACTTTTATTTAGTCATTTTTCATGTGGCCATTGCAATATAATAAAATGGTATTTGTGGCACATAGAGCATAGCTCCACCTGACCAGGTACAACTGGATGTTATCTATTTGTTGGAACCTCTGAAAACAGACCACATAAATACTGAATATACTATTCAATATTCATAATGATTTAGCATGGAGCAAAACATAATTGAATTAAAAAGCTGAGTTAATATGTTGTTACTGTAAATTATCAAACAAGTTGTCCCTTGTACCTCCAATCATGCAAGATTTGGCAAATTTTGTTCATGTGTGTTTGTTACCTGAGAGCTGAACATGCACTCCAGTTGTGGAAGGGTCTTTAACAACTCTCAGGCCAAAAAAGCATCTAAATATCACATAAAAAACATGGATTATCTTTTAAAACCATGCCATTTTTCTAATTAAAAACAAATAAATATAGCTAATACTTACACACTACCAGTCTCTTTAAATATAAAACAGAAATCAGGGGCAAAAAGAAGCCACTCTGATGTTTCTAAGTGAGCCAAAAATATTCCAGATCTATAAGACCTATAAAATATTACAGCGTGCCAGAAACATACTCAATAAATCTGCAGTTATGTACAAAAGGAGTCACTTTCCATGAAACAAAAAAGTAAAAAAAAAAAAGAAAAAGAAAAAAAATGTCTTACTGACCACACACAGCCCGCCAGGGGCCACAGTTCCCTCCAAAGTGGAGACCAAATAGCCATGTTATATTTGGCATGGCTCTTCCCTCTCTCATGCTACAAATGTTAGCATAAGATCTGGAGCAGCTCGCCCACTCCTAGTTAGACACTCTCACAGGGAAAGTAACATTTACAGCTAACTAGGGAAAAGGTAGTCCAGCTACTGCGAGCAATTAACACTTCATGTTTGCCAAAGTAGCTATACAGTTGCAGTTAGCTGTACAGGCAGCAATGATGTACCTTGCATTAAGATCTATTGGTGTATCTGAAGCCAAATTTGAACCTTTTCTGGATTACAAAGGAATTCTCTTTTTAACTCAACAATAGAGCCTGAACAGTTGCATTTTATTGATGGGATACCAATCATAACGAATACCCATCAAAATACAATGCTAATGAAAAATCACAACAATATATTCTTATAGGTACTAGTGAATTTAATGTTTTATGGTATTTTTATCTCCTTTGGTATCATTATGCAATCTTCTGCAATTAAATGTTTTTGACCAATACTACCTGAAAAAAAATGCTATTATATTTATATGGTATTCCTCTCAAATTTGTGATCACATTACTATATTTTTTTTTGTAAGGAAAACCATTTCTATTCATCCACAGAACTTCTGTGGGAGGTAAAAGATATGTTTTGCAATCCAGCTCAACACGCAAAAAACAGGAACTCTCCGCCACAGGAGACACTACAGTATCTCTCCTGGGATGTTGGGGTTCTGTCCATATTCAAGTATTTTCCAGGAGACAATACTGAGTCAAAAGTACCATTCTTATTGTCTTTGTTTGCATGGCTTCAGAGTTTCTGAACATGTCGGAATACGGTTAGAACGCTGTCCATGTGCCCGAGACTTTGATTGTAAAAGTGGTATTAAAGCTATGGAACCCGGATTTCTTCTTTTGCATAGTGAAAGAATGGGTGAAATTCCAATCGTAGTATGTCTTCGCTCTCTGCAACGCTCCGATCCCTAATCTCTATCCTCTCCGTCAGATAATATATACGACCGCAAAAATCCCCGAATGGCCACTTTCCATAAGGTGAGTTTCCTCATACTCATATCTCCCAGTGGTTTTGTTATACATCCATGTTGGAGAGATCTTGGAATTTTCTGGCCCAAAGCCACCGCCTCCTCTTGCAGGCTGTGTTCCAGTCCTGTCTGAGCTGGTTTTCACACCATCGTATTAGTTCCACTCCTAACTGGGGTAGAGTTTGAAGACTTTGTATATCCACTCTGAGTAGAAGGCAACATTGACAAAGAGCGCGGGCTGCGACGAAGCACATTTTGTCCTTTGGATGCTCACGCCAATGATGACTTTACGCTCGTGCTCCTGGCAAACCAACGGGCCACCATTATCTTTCTGGAAGGACAGGGCACATTGACACATGAGCACAGTAACCATGGCGATATACTGCATACTATTCAAATTTACATGTTGTAGAATGAAACACCTCACATACAATCTGAGTGCTCAAGAACTGTGTATTCATGCTGTATATCTATTAAATAATGCGTATGTAAATCTGCGAACCGTACATCACATACGCCTTCTCCTCTGTTGCCGCCGGCACATATTCTGCTGTCACCGGCATCACCTTTGAGTTGTGAACACATGTTGTTATTGACCATCGGCATGGTGACAGCCTTCAGTGCCTCATCATAGCCCGTATCTAAACAGAGAAGGAAATGGGAAACAGGTGTCAGTCTCCAGTGTAATAGATACCCAGTTGTTTCAATTGTGGTTAGAAGGCATGTGGCGTGGCATATGAGTGAAAAAAGGCAGTACTTTTGGTTTCCCCCCATCCATACATGGTGCAGTTGGTGCCCTCTGTGATGCTACACTCTTTTACTGGGAGATGAATGGTGGAGGCACCCGCGGACACAGGGGCAGGCCTAGAACAAACATACATGATGGTCATAAATTACAGTCAGAATACAACATATGCAGCTGAATAAATAGCCGCTCTCATAAGGGCAAAATGATTTAGTCAGCCGGTAGATCAATAAGGCTAATAAGACTGAAAACTGAAACTTATCTTCTTGTATTCATATGGGTAGAGGGCCACAGTTAACCAAATGACACTGTTACATGAAGGGTCAGATGAGTCTTACAAAGCACTTTGCAATTGTGGAATCGTTGATATTAACTTAGTGCAAAAGTGAGTGCTTACTCTGCCAGTTTCAGCAGAACCAGGTTGGATCCCTCTGGGCCACAGATCAGGCGAGAGATGCCTAATCTAGGGTGGAATGAAGACTGGTTGAGGTGGCGGAGGCCGACCTGCACGCTGTAATCCCTGAGGTCTGGAACACTGATGACCAAAAGGACAATTGTAAGACATAAACCTACATTATTCCTTAGTTACAGCAGCATCTCATCAGTGTTTTCAGTTTCATTGCACAGTATGAGGTATGTGAAGTGAGTCAAGAAACCCTGGAGCTCCCATTTAACAAAAAATCAAGTTTGATCAGATATGACTAGAATGAGTTATCCATTAATGGACTGCAGAGAAAGTGAGCCTTGCACAGATTTACAGAGGTCCGCCTTTTAGGCACTGGTATGCCAAGGCAGTTAAATGTGTTACTGAACAAAATAAACAAAAAGAAATCACAAATCATAAAACTTTTGTGGCATGCTTTATGTAAAAATCCAAGGCACACCACATTAGTCACTGCTGCATAAATTCTACACAAAACCTTGATGATTGCAATTAACATAGTAAAAGTAATTTAAAAAAAAAATATTGACCGTCATCATGCTGCAAACATACAACATTTAAAGGCAATCCTGCAAGGCACACAGCAAAATCCCAATGCAAACCTAAGCTCATTCCACAACACACACTGTCCCTCAACATATCATCTGAAATCCACTGATCTACGACATATGCAATGCATACTTTACTACAGAGACGGGAAAGCTTTCATTCCACTCACTACTGCAGATGTATATAACTGCCACCGACACAGACAACTACAGAAGTTAAACAGATCTGCAGGCCAAATCATCCTGCTCCATATCTCAGGCCTGTCACTGCGTACCTCTCATTAACCAGTACCATAAACAGGATATAGCCCGCATCTTTACTTTAAACAATATTAGCCAAGGGGGTGGGGAAGGAAAGAGGGGAGGAAACATGTCTGAGAGATACAAAAGTAAATGGGAGAGGTAAATTACAGAGGGATTTGGCAAGTCAAAGGGAAAGAAAGAGAACAAGAACTAATAACTAAAGAGGAAGATTACCAGGAGGTGAAGCACTGCTGGTCCGTCAAAACCCAGTTTTCTCTGATCAGCGAGCCACCGCACAAGTGAAAGCTCCTGAGAAAATATTATGAAATGTTTCTGACCATTACATTTGGCATAAGGCATTTGATTAGTGACTGTGCACAGTGGGATGGACTTATATATCATCACAACACTTAACAATTAAAGAAAAGAAATACATTAAATTAGATTTTTGCAACAATATTTTTATCAAAGACTTTTTATATGATTTAAGCATGAGCGTCATTCTCAAAAGTCAACAATGCAGATCTAAAATGACTCACTCTCTTTGGATGCTCACAACCCAGCCTCCATCTGTTCCCTGCACTTGGTGTCCTCCGACAATTCTGGTATTTATGTGCACAAAGCATGATATCTTGGGCATAGTTAGAGCTAAAACGAAGAGACATCATTGATATGTTAGATATATGTATGTGTGTTTCCACTTTTCAATAAATGGCAAAATGTTAGGTAGAAATTCAAAAGGCAAGCATAACAGATAATTCACTCTGTCAGGTAAACGAGAACAGATGCACGTGATATGAGGAGAAAAAGGGAAAAAGGCAAAGATGGGAGATAACGCAGGCAAGAAAGAGGGGAAGACTGGTCAAGAAAAATGATACTCACTCTTTGGCTGAGGAGTGACTGTTGGTGATTCACCTGTTGGGAGTAAAGCAAAGCACAACAGTAAGAAAGAGCAGACCCCACAGCGGCAGGACATAATGTAGATCCCTGATCATTAATAGACATACAAAGCATGAAACCCCATTTGAAAAAAGACACCATTCAACCCCTCATAAAACCTATCTCTGTATCATTGTTGGAGGCCCTGGTGGTCAGCAACTACAGCAAGTAAATTTACCCAAAACCTCAAAAACTTTGAGGAGGACATGTTTTACATTATGTAAATTATTGCAAGCTATTTGAAAGAACCTCTTCAATGCGAGCCAATTGAAACCAGCCAAAGAAAATATTGGGTCAACAACAAACAATCAGCTTCACTGTGTGGATGCACAAATAAAAGGATAGCAGATGAGACCTGCATCTGTTTGGTGTTAGAGCGCGGCGCGCTCTGAGCCAATTGGACAAAACCACCGTTTACACGTTACATAAGCCAATGGCCAAGCTGTATAGAAAACATCAGCAAACTCTACAGGTTTTTTATCATTCATGCTTTTCCATGTGCTGCAAAGCAAAATCCGTTGCAGTTATTTATTAAAATTTATTGGTAATTTCACTGTACAGCACATGCATCCATACACCACTCCTATATCTAAGGATCTGCCAAAGTATTTAAAGGATTGCTAGAAAGTTTACTGTAGAACATGTGCATACTCCATTCATCTCTTCTGCAATGGTGCACCACAGGCCCACTGAGTATGGCTGACTTAATGCAGACGTATCTGAGACAAACATTAGATGAGACAAGGTTAGGTAAGCCACTCACAGCGCTTCAGCTTGCAGTAGTCCCAAGCCAAGCGGTTGTTTGGATTGGTGTAACACCAAGGGCCATGCTTGTCCCGGTCTGGGTTCCGGCAGTAGTTCTTCTCCAGCCCTACATGGGATACTGCAGAGTGAGAATCCCCACTGTAAAACACACAAATACACATTCTCATATTCCATTTGTTATTTTGGTCACAGTGTATCAGAACTAACATTGGGCCAAAGAGGTTTGCACACGCTCCAAAGGGATGAGCATGTGCACATATGCAGCTGCACGGACACGCGCGTACGTCCATGCAGTAAGCAACTGAGGTATGCTCGGAAAGTCTGACTCCGGGTTTCCTATAGGGAAATTCTCTGCATTTGCTGCACAGAGCCCGTAGAAGGAAACGCAGACATTTGCGAAGAGTGCTCTGGGGAGTATGAAAGTATGCACTCTAAGCATTCACCAGGGTTCAGACCAGCAGGAGCCACATCCTCTACGGGACGATTTGGTTGTGCTCCCGATTTGTAGGAATTCACATCTGATCATGTGTCTCTTCGTAACGTTTCACTTGGCTCTAAGAGAATTCATGCTTATCTTCTCAGTTACTCAAAATATCATTGCAAAAGAATTAAAAGAGGTAGAGCAAAGGGACACAGTCTTATGAGAGACACCCACACACAAAAAAAAATGCTAAGCGATGGGTAACAATTTGTCAGGGGGTGAAGATAATTTCACTTCCCAAGAGAATGTTAAACAAGCTGTAGCTTTCAGCGGTTTTTCCTGGGACGACCCCTGACCTTGAACAGGGTAGACTCGCTGGCTGCAGTCCACATGAGGGAGCTGATTGGCTTTGATCTACTTTGCTCAGAAAGCACTTCCTGGGGTCACGGGTCGGCTCTGGAACATGTCCATCTGTCTGTGCCATTTTGGCTTTTAAAATTCCTGTAAATTAAGTAATTCCTACAGCATCACTTTAGCATGAAGCAACAGGCCTTGGAGCGGGCAACTTTTGCTCCGGGGTGGGTCATTTTGAGAGCACCCTGGGGTTTCCTCTCGTCAGCTAGATGAATAATAATTGGGCCTGGTATTGACCCCTGAGGAATCACCGATTTCCTCTCGCTGTTTGTTTTCACTACTTAGCTCCATTCATTTGAAAGGGATTTTCACAAGGCAATAAGAGCTAAATTGTCAACAAACACTTAGCCAGCGAGCTGAAAAGAATGTCAGTCTCTCTAGTAAATGTTTCCATGGCTGAGCTGAAACCAGGGTTACAGTGACACACTTATTCTGTGCTTATGTAGTGGGGTTACAAGTGTGCATGCAGATGTTATGACTTTATTACCTGATTATGTGATGTGACCAGTTTCCGCAGGGAATCCCCGATCTAGTTACGGACAAAGTGCCCCGGTAGGTCTCTCCATTGTCTTCATAACATTCTGACACAGAACAGGATGAAGTCGTTTCAGATCACCTTGCTGAGTTTTCCCAAGACCCAGTGCAAAATATTCAGACCAGCAGTTTCTCACACACACCAAAGGCATGAGAGAGTATACAGAGATACATGTGCACATAAAGCACATGCATGAAAACAGACAAAGAGCTTGTATACTTTGTGCAGTGGCTGTCATTCTAACTGATGCCATCATAATATAACCAAGTTTGAAAGTGTGGCCTCTCTTTGTGGTTTGGATCAATTTAATGTAAAGGGCCCCTCTGCAATTGGTGGTTCCCAAATAAAATTGAAAAGTGACGGGGAAATTTCAATCCCAGTGTGTCTGTTGTTTAAACGGAACCAGACAAGTGCCTATAGTTAGCGAAGGGCTCTTCGCATCGTGACATGTGTGGTCTTTTGAAATGCAAAACAGAGAAACATGGGAAAAGGCGAAGTGCATTTTTGCCCAGGCTTAATGGTGTCTTTTGTTTTTTTTTTTTATTTCCATGAAATGGAATTCACTGGCCAACATGCTGCCAAGTGACATGGTCCTATGGGAGAAATACAGACAGTGACATTTATTTTGCTGCAGACC
Source organism: Holocentrus rufus (assembly GCA_900302615.1). NCBI lineage: Eukaryota > Metazoa > Chordata > Actinopteri > Holocentriformes > Holocentridae > Holocentrus > Holocentrus rufus. The sequence goes on from OMLF01027834.1 coordinate 44,344, forward strand.
TCACCCAGTGTGGTTCCACTTTGCAAAAACATTGTTTTCTGTAGCATCTATAGTTTGATATTCAAACGAATTATTCAAGAAATATCACGGAAACCACGGCAATGTAAAAGGTGACACCACTTCCTAATATGTTCACTGTGTGTTTTATAGATTAGGTACCTAAGAAAGAGCTTTGGTTTAAAATGGGTGCTGTAGAGTAATTTACCATGTTTTTGTGTATCCTCAGCATCACACCTAGGGATGTGGGTGCAGTTTGCTATCCTCTGGTTAGGGTCTGTGGTGAAGCACCATGGGTAATCTGCACCGTCAGGGTTGCGACAATAGTTCTCCCTCAGGTCTCTGGAACACACACACACACACACACACACACGACAAATTGAATATATTATGGCTGACAATTTGATTTTTAAAGCAACTATCATTTCTCACTTCCTTGGCTTCTCCTTTTTCATTTCAAACGTAAACGCACAAACTGAACCAATTACATCCTCCATACAATAAGAGAACTGAATCTAGGCTGTCCGAAAGCATGAATCAAGTATTACTCACTTGCATTTGTAGTTCTGAGGAATATAAGAGTGGTTATGAGGGAACTGGGAGTCCCAGCGTTGACACGTCACACCCTCTGGAGTGATATTCATCGTTCCTCTGTAATCTGTGCCCTTCCCCTGGACACAAGTTGTTGTTACATTGACATCTGTGTCCTCAGTTGAGTCTGAGAAAGAGAAAGAGAGATCATTAGCTCATGTATAAGAATGAACAAGAGAG
>OMLF01027834.1:45131-58092 GCA_900302615.1 Holocentrus rufus
AATGAACAAGAGAGAAAATGGCTAAAGGACCGATGCAGAAACACAAAGCTGGAGGGAGGGAGGGAGGGAGAGGGGTGGAGATATTAATCCCCACAAGAATGTGTCATGTTTAACCTAGAGACAGATGATCAAAAACAGTAGCACCCCCTCCCCTCTCAACTGAGATAGGGAACTCTCTGTGTATCCATAACACTGGTGCCCCACATTCTTGCATGAGGGTTGTACACAAGAAAAAGCAGTGATTTGACATGATAATAGAACACAATGGTTTAGGTCGATGTAAGAAATATCTGTCTACAGTCCATGGTCTTTGATGTTACACCTGTGTGAACATTCAAATGATGATAAAGGATTTCTGTAATGTAGCTTATTACAGGCCAGCCAAACAAATCACATTCAACCCGCTCGGCTAGTGGCCATTTTATCCACCGGAAAACTATTCCAAACATCTTCAGATGGAATTCTGCTTTTCGGCAGTGCTGGAATAGGAGTACACAGGGAGCGATTTCTCCCCTCCGGATTTCTGTCTCTGTTTCTTTAGCCTTTGACAAATGAGATGGGAGAAGATGGAGGAGGAAGGGGAATGTTTTGAGGCAGAAAAGGGAAGGAGGGTGGAAAAGAGGGATGTTTTGGCTTGATGTAATGCATGCCAGTGTCTGTGTGCACTGTGTTGTACAGGTCAGTGGTTTTTATCTTTCTGAGGGCAGGCATTGAGGGATACACACATCTGGACAAATGCAGATCCCCCTCCCTTGTTGTAAATCATAACATGTACTGTACAGTACATGTGTGCGTCTGTGAGAGGCAAAGAGAGATACAGTGTGTGTGTGTTTGTGTGCATGTGTTTGTGTGTGTGCGGATATGTAGGGATAATTCGAAGAAAAAAAGAAATTCTCCAATGGCATAACCTCATTTTGCCGACAAGTCTCTCTTTTTTCCCTCTCTATAGTACATATAAAAGCACATGTCCTCTAAACTACAATATGATTTTAAGAACAATGGCCCCATCACTAACGCAATAATTAAATCTTCCAATTGCTGTGTGAGGCATCTCTGTATGTCAGTAGCAGCCTCTATTAAAAAACCCCTCCACTTCACAGCCTCTTGTCATCTACGAGTGGTCTCAATAAAACACTTCTGACACTCTGAAGTCAGACCCTCCCCTTTACAAACAACCTATTTACCCCTCCCTGTTGAGGTAGAGGGATTGACGCCAAACGCCACATGAAACACTCAGCAGGGTAAACAAAAAGCCTGTGTGACGCCGCAGATGGTAGGGGGGCCTTTGTACTTGCCTCACCGCCCTACCCCAAAACCGCTAAAACAGTCCTGTATGTAACAATTCCCCTGGTGCCCCCAAACCACTAGCTGGTATTCTGCAACCGCTATCTGCCCCCTCACAAAATGCCACCATGAAGCTAGCAGTCCAAGCCACCGGATCAGTAGGTCCACTGTCTGATCTGACGGCGGATTCCACACTTTGATATCCGCTGTTTTGAGATTGTGAAGGCGCTGACGGCTGCGGCAAAGTCAAAGGACTGCTTTCCTTATTTTTCAACCCAGGCCGCATTAAAATGTTGATACCATCATTTATAACCGTACACAGCACAACCTCGCTGCTAGCTTTGGTTACAGAAAACTTAAAACTCTGCATTAGCTTCTTGCTAGCTTTCAACAAAGTCCAACCGGGAAGTCGTTTTCAGCCTCAGAAAACATTATAAATGTCCTTTTTGAAAACAGGGAGCCCAGAGTTCAGTCAAATACGTCTTGAAATCGTCCGCCCCAAAAATGGCTACAAATGCTGCTTTTTAACAGTAACACATTGCCTTGTACACATCCGCTGTTCTGCTGTAAACTCTGTTAATCCTGCGTTCACTGGAACTCAGACCACAAACTCAGAAAATCAGAGTCATCTCTCCTTGAGAGGATTCATTTATCCTAAGTTGACACCATTACGTCATATTGCCGTCAGTTAGAAATTTACAAGACGGAAATAACACGGTCGAGTTCAAGTACATGCAGCCTCAGCCGAGTTAGCAGCAGAACAATGTGGACGCACACAAGGCAACACTAGGCAAAAGTCCTAAATCAAACTTGTTAGAAAGCACTGTCAGAGAATTTCAAAAGATATTTGACTGTTCTGTGAGTTTTCTATTTTCAGAAAGGACATTAATAATGGCTACTGAGGCCTGTTGGACTGTGATGAAGGCTAGCAAGAAGCTGCAGCAGAGAGGTAAGTTTCTTGTCACTAAAGCCAAATGATGGATATCAACATGATGATACGGCCTGGGTTGACAAAAACCAAACCTATCTTTTAGTAGTGCTGTGTCCACTTATTAGAGAAGATGTGATGATGAATTAATGAGGAGCATATATGCATGATGTAGTTGACTATGATCTCCGATCTCCCCATGGAGGCAAAAGAAAAGAGGAATTTCTCTCTCTGGTGGCAACAGATTGCCACCAGAATGAAAAACATCCATGTTATAATCACTTTTTCTTCAAGTTTGCCTCAAGGCCTATCTAGGTGACCATCCATTCACTGGGAGTCAAAAGATATCAAGCCATTTATAGGCCTCACCACACACACTGATGTTGCAGTACTCCCACGGAGTCTTGGGATCCATGGTGAAGCACCAGGGACGAACGCGATTATCTGGGTTGCGACAGTAGTTGTCCTTTAAATCTTTGTTACGATACCTAACAGGAGAAGAGAGAGGGAGAGGATAAAGAGGAGGAAGGAAGGATGGGGAGGGAGAGAAGGGAGGAGGGAGTGTTACTGGTGTTGGGTTATTATGAATAAACAGAACCAAACCATAACAACTGGTGAGGTCTACCTCTCTTGAGTATTAGCGAGATTTGTTTGTATGGGTGTGTGCACTGGCTTTGTCTGTGGGAAAGGTTAGCGTACAATAGTCACCTTTGCAGCAGCAGAGTCTATAAAGTCGTCTACAACTGCAAAGGCTGTCCATGGTTCTACAATTGGAGTTATGCATTACTTGATAGGATTTCTCTTACTTTTTGGGCTGAAAGTGGTGTTTGTGTGGCCGTGTTGAATCCCATCTCTGACATTCTTTGCCGCTCTCTGTGTGGTCCATTTTCCCCCGGTAGTCCTCCCCGTTACACGTCATACACACCTCTGTCAGCACAAAACAACATTAATCCACCTTTTCTCACTTATTTTGTAATATACAACATGCTGTTATCAAAACTCAACTTAAATATCATTGCATCTCCTCAGCATGAAATAAATGAAAGCAAATAAACACTGATGTCATTCAATCACCTCTGTAGAAATAAAGTTAATGCCAGTTTCGGTGGATCTGAGTTAGTTTGATCAAATCTTATGTGTGACTGGAGGGTCTTACGTTCTGAGCATCGCGGCAGGCCACACTCCTCAGCACGTACGTTGGGGTCTGTGGTGTAGCACCACGGACCGCCTGGATCGTTGTTTGGGTTCCGACAGAAGTTCTCCCTCAGGTCGTGCTTTGGGTACTTATCAGGATAAAACCTTGAGGGAAGAAGACATTATTCAAAATGTTATCTCACACTGTAATATGTAGAGATAAGACTTGCACACTTGACTGCACCAATAGACCTTACCCCAGTGCAAGTTTGCTCAATAATAAACCAAATTTAGAAGGCTCTGACATTATGAAAAATGGCAGTACTTACAACATGATGAGTTGCCATTTTGGCTCCAACAAAAACATTTTGGAAAGACAGCAATCACATGCAACAGTTATCTAGTCCTTTCTCCATCTCTGCAAGGAATGATAGATCTGCACCTTTTGCATGACTGCTTTACCAGTCCCTACGATATTCCAGCTCCCTTGGGTATGAAGCAGCCAGGCACAGTCACAGCACAGTAACTACCAACAGCACAGAACAATGCTGCGAATCATTTGGAGCAGCCCGAGCAGTTCTTTTGCTGGCAACCTCGTCCAAACCTAATCCCTCTCTGTCGTTTTGCTACATTGCGTCAGTGTGAACAGGCTATTATAAGACACACCTTTCAGAAAAAAGGAACCCGGCTGGTCCAGACATATGGGCTGGAACAATGGGGAACAGACCATACTAAATGGACAGTGTGTGAAATTCATCTTCTGTCAGGGCAGGATGATGAAAAGCTGGTGCGTCAACCCCCCTGCCCCAACCCCCCTCATCCAAGCCTGCAGCAGTTCCCGTCCCACCCAAGGAGACAGAGAAGCGAGATAGAGATGGAGGGATAGAGCGTAAGAAAATGTTGATGACAAAGGAGTGCAAAAAGAAAGCCACCCAAAAATAAATGAGGAGTAAAGTGACTGACGTTAAGGAGAGTAACGAAAAATTATAAGGAAGCAAAGTGTGGTGGATGAAAAGTGAGCATAATGGAGTGGGAAAATGGGGGGAGCTTAATTGATGATGTAAAAATAACAAATGTGTACTGGCGGGGATGAGAAAAAAAAAAACAAAAAACAAAAGGGAAAAGAACCAGAGTCACCCTCTCTTCAGCAGTTCGTCTATGCGCTCTACCCCAGCCGATGACTCTTTTCTTGGGGGAGTCTGCTCGGCTCTCCCCCTCAGTGCCCTGGGGCTTTCGCAGGGCTCCTACGCTAATGCACAACATCATTCAACCCAGAACTAGAGGAAATCTCAGGGATCTAACTTTGACAAAAGGAGACCAGAAGGGAGACTGCGAGGATGAAAGACGGGGGAGACGAGCTAAAGCAAGGTCTTCATTGTAAATCTACGCCTTCAACCCCGTCTAACCCAAACTGTTGTGATGCTCCGATGCTCCAGACCCGGAAACAGACATGTATCACGTATCCCTAGAGGTGTATTAGAAACATACAATAGGGCGAGGAACAACAGTAACCATTTCTCTTATACATGCCATATTGTCTCAGATCTACAACAAGGAAACTGGTAGACATGTATTCCCCATCCAAGCAATACTGAGCTATAAGCCAAAACACACATTTATTTGATCAAGCATAACCCACATACTCAATATGTCTCTCTCCACTATTTACAATACAGTATCCTTCATATATAAATTGAATAACAAGGAGACTAGCAACTCTCTTTACACAAAGCTGCATCTGGTGGGAGTCCGTAAAAGGCCGAGGCATGGGAGCAAGTAAGCCATAATGATGTTGCGCTAACAGATGTTGGCCAGCTATTCATCTCATTGCCAAAGCCTGTTCCCATCGGAAAACAGGCAGACACTATACACAGACACATGCTTTCCTTTCTGGACCAGCTAAACATATTGGCTGGATCTTGGATATTGCTAAAGATGAAATCTCAGCCTGAAGTAAGTGTCACAGAATGTCTAGCTACATGCACCTGGTGATGATGGAGCAAACTTGTTCTTGCTAAAAAGCTAGAACAAGGTAGAAAACGCTCAGGGGTATAAAAGCAGACTCTGTAACAAAGAGAGTTTCTTGGAATTGGGGCGGTGCAGCTAGCAGGGACACCGCCCTTTAGACGCAGGACTTGGTGTAAATCCAGACTTGTCCCTGGTGTCAGCACGCATCCGTTTTGCTGACATGTCCTCAAAGGTGTATGATACAAATTGCCGAGCGCTGATTGAATTGAGGACCATTTACACGCAACTGACAAAAACCGTGGACTAAGCGATTAATTTGATGGTTTAATCTACATGGTTCTTATTGTCGGACTGATAGATTACCTGCTAATTCCATGTTTTTGTCAGTTGAGTCTAACTTCAATCGTCCCTCAGCAATTTTGCATAGTGCAACTGTAAGAAAGACACAGAATCCCTACCATCTCCAGGTTTGCTCTTCTGCAGCTGACTTTGACCTCTGACCTCTCCAAAGGAGGGGAGTAAGAGAAAAACAGAAGAATTTCCCTCCAAGGATCAATTGTATTGTTATTCATTTTCAATAAGAGGAACAACCAAAGTTCCTATTCTCAGTCCAACAAAACAATTCCAAAAGGTGAATTCCGCCTCATTTTAATTGTTAATTGGGCATCAAAATACACTTCTTTCAGAGACTTGTTCCAAAGTCTAAATTTAGACAACAGGTGGAAGTCCCATTCCTGGAAGGGAACCTCCTGAGAAATCACCCCTGCCCCACGGTGATCAGTCAAGCATAAAAATAATAGTTAGGTGAAACTCAAATGGTGCATGGTTCATTATGGTGGTAATCCTCACACAGCAGGGCAGTCTCATGCTAGGTAACCCCTCTGTGGCACTAAATCTCTTCTAAGTAAAGCTCCCTTTGAAAGTTAAAAGTTGCTGACAGGCCGGGACGATGTTGTTGGACGTTGCATTTGCCATCAGGGACGGGGGACCTGCACTGTGTGTCAAAACGATGACAGAAGTTTCCAAATGTGGGGAAAAGGGTCGGAGGATTGAGGAACCCTCTGTGTGTACGTCTGCAGGTGGCCGTGTACAGTTATACAAGAAAAGAGGGGAGGGGAGAGGAGAGGAGAGGACAGGACGGGAAGCAAGTGGCAGGACAGGACAGGAGAAGAGAGGATAGGACAGGACAGGAAAGGACAGGACAGGACAAGAGAAGACAGGACAGGACAGGACAGGACAGGAAAGGACAGGATAGGACAGGACAGGAAATGAGAGGACAGGACAGGAAAGGACAGGACAGGAGAAGACGGGACAGGACAGGAAAGGAGAGGACAGGATGGGACAGGACAGGGGAATGCGTCCTCATGGGTGTCCAGGGGGAGTCCTGGCTAGCACCGAAAGTGCTGTGCGTTTTCATCAGGGGGGTCGGGGAACTTGTATTTTCCCTGTCTGTCTGTGGCTTTGTGAGCTCAGCTGGAGAACAGACAGAACATGACTTCAGTCTATAAATCTTTGCGCCCTCTTTCCCTCATTCTACCTCCCTTTCTCTCTCTCTCTCTCTTTCACTCTGCACTCCTTCAAACTCGACCCCCCTCCCCACCGCAGTTAAAATATCTTGTGACTAATGAGCGCCGCTAACGAGATGCTGGCACAGCACCGTCTTCGCAAATTTCGCCAGTCTTCGCCTCGCCTTCAGCCGGGAGAAAACCTCTGCGGTTATACACCTGATAGCCTACAGAGCAGTAGAAAAACAACCTCATGTGGGGAGACATCCATCCATGTGTTGAAAAGAAATCCGAATTAACTCGGAGCAAGCATCCAGCCGACTCCGAGCCTCCACCTTCCCTTAACCCCCAAGGTACAAGGGGATGATCTGAACATCAATAAATCAGCTGCTGGGGCCTGTTCAACATCAGCCACAGAGAAACAGAGAGAGAAGATCCAGGAAGGTGACGGTAACCTGAAGATTAGAGAAACGGGCTTTGAAGGCTGCTGGTTCTAGTCTGCAGGGATCTGGCCATGGGAAGTGAATGATTAACACTGCCTCCTCCCTCAAAAACAACTGTTGGAGTGGCATGAAGCAATGTTCAGTTGAGAATGTACAAATGTTTGTGACTATCCCTCCCATCATGGACGCTCCCTTACGCCACTGCTGCAAGTAATTATTTGCTCTCTGTTGATTTGCTTGGTTAAATAAGAAAAAAAAAATGAAGAAAGTAGGAGGACTTACGTGTGGTCATTGATGTTCGTATCAGACCAAGCTTGACAAGTGATGTTTGACTTAGTCCAAGACCTCCTCCCTCTGTAGTTGTCCTTGGTGCCAACGATACACTCCCTTGTGTAATCTGGGTAAGGGCAAAAGCACACAAGCATTGAAAACATTTATTCATTTTTTTCATGTTGATGCAAGCCCTCTGAGCCTCTGAGCACTCCTCGCATGGCAGTTTATGCATCGTTTATTCACTCAATTTGATTTGTGTAGGCCGCCCTAACCACCTGGAATATATTTTCCCATGTATGGTCAATAACACTTTTTTGCAACAAACATTTCAGAGTGTCCCCGCTCGTCTGTTATTCCCCAAACAGACAACTCCCTGAAGTTCATTAAATGTCAATGGGAGGAGTTTCCGTAAATTTTGCAGTAAATTCTTAAGTGCTAGATTCCACAGGCCGCACGGGAACAAGCCTTTGCACTCCGACTGTAAACAATGAATTTTTTTGTTTACACTCCACTTGGTCCGCTACATGTTTGTGTGTGCGAAATCGCCCCACCGGAGCTATTAAACAGCAAGGGAGGGAGGCTGCGTTTTATTGTGTCAACAGAGAAACCAAAGACCTTTAAAACTGTGTGGACGACACAGGGATATGAAGACACACACAACCCGAGGTCCCCAACAAGCAATCCCCCTGTGTAAACCCCGCTCTTGGCTCTGATAGTTTCCCGCGAAGGCAAAAACGGAGTGTATAATGTCACCTTTAAGTGACTCTGGACCTGAAAAGCGGCGAAGTTTACCTTTATTTTCGTACAGAGTGAAGTTGACGTTGGCTTGTTTCTGCACGCCAGGGGTGAGGCGGTCGAAGGGAAGCAAGTGGCATTTCCTGTTGTGCCTCTGAAAGTTGAAAGCCCTGTTGAAACAGACGGGAAGCAGTTGAGAGATGAACGAATGATAAACAGCAAAATATGTAAATATGGCTATACAGCAGGAAAGGAGGAGTGAGGGGAATACGGACACTTGGAAATGAAGTGGCGGGTCTGGCAGGGAAAACACTAACTTGTGACTCACCTACAGTTGAAGAGCTTCTTCTTATTGCCCTTCTTGCACTTGCGGGCACAGTGCTCCTGCGACCGGCTGCTTCGTACCAAAGGGGGCTGAGGGCAGTCTGTGCAAACCAGCATATGGCTCTCGCTCTTCTCATACTTCTGCAGCGTCTGCTGAGTCCTCCCACACTGACCTGCCAGAACATCAGCAGAGACGACTCACACACTCTTCCACAGGCTGGAAACGCGCAGAATTCGCATAAGGAATCAAGTTGGCAGGCGCAGGTTGAATTTCAATGAAAAGCTTGGACGTGCTCACATGCACATAGAGACAACAGACAACTTAAGAATGTTTAAGCCAAGGGAGATCATCCTTTTATGCCTCTTTATGGCTATAGATTAAATCACTGACCTTGCACTCTCCAAAGTCTATTCTCTCCCTGCATGGAGGCTGCAACAGCACGCAATAACATCTCCTCTTAAGTGTTTTATCATTTGTATTTATGTGCAAATAAACTTAAACCTAACATGCCAGACCAATGAAATGAGGAATGCAGTGTTCATGTTGTACGTATGTTGCACTTTGATCCCCATGAAAGATGTTAACAGCACTTGCTTTCCTCCCCTTTTCAACAGAACTCATTTTTCCACCAAAAATCACTTCCATCTATCGATGTTTGATAGCAGGCTGAGGTAATTTAATGGCAGGAGATCATAATTCAATTATAAATAATTCAATTAAACAGCTACTGCCATCCAGCGGTGTTGATTTTGCTTGCACCATCTTGTATGAAAACGCATAAAACATAATTGCATTGTGAGTACATCCTCAAATATTTGGCTCCTGCTCCCTTTCTTCTCCTCCCTCACTATTGGCAAGAAGAGCTGGAGCTGAAGAGGAAAGGAAGGAAGTAATCAAGTCAATCGAGTCAATACTTCCTGGTATTTCTTTTTGGTGACTTCCCTATTGGAACAGCAGCAAGCATTAATATTGGTTTTCTGGGTCAGGGTGTGGACGTCGTGGAGAAAAGGTAGAATGATTTTAAAGCCATGAAAGGAGCAGCTTGGTCTGGCAGTTGATGAGACTGTCCTTCAATCACACTTTTGTCAGCGACCAAAAGCGTCTCGGAGCAACACACTGAATCTATACCAGCTCCTGTGGTGCGTCTATAGCTGAGCCTGACCTCTGACCTCCCTGTGGAGAGCGGGGGAGAGAAAAGAGAATTTGCCTCCAGGGATCAATATAAGTATCACATTACTAAAATTATTACGTTTGGTGTTAAACTGATTTGACCACCCTTCTTTCAGGTGAAATGTGCTTAACCCGCGCTGACCGATTTTAGGTAGTGGTTCATGTGTGCGAAAGGCAGGTGTGGACCGTGTTTAGCGCCAAACCCCTGATCGAAATGCATCTGGCATTCTTGGTTCATGCCAAGCTAACTGCCTCAGAGACGCAGGGTGCTGGACTGCGAGGGGAGCCTGGAGGGCAGAATGATGTCCATCCAGCAGGCTGATGTGCTTCACTGCTTTCAGATGGAGAGTGGATTCTCGGGAGGGCATACCTCATATTTTACTGCTTCACCAGCCAAATTAATAGGGATTTTTTCAGCTGTTCCCTGGTATCCGTTTTGTTAGAGTTTTATGTTAGTATGTCCTTTTTATAGACAAATTTAATGGACATTCGTGACTCCATCAGAAACCCATTTCAATTGCTTTTGATGCATTCATGTCCGTTAAGCGCTCTTAAAGGGGTCATGAATGCCTTATTAGAAGCCACTTGAACTCCTGCAGTTTTATTAGCTATAATATTTTGTTTGTTCCTTTTCATTTTCAAACAACAAGGATGGTATTCATCTTTAGGGGAACAAAACAAATTGCAGGCTCATCTGGCATGCTGTTTCCCAGGAATGCTATATTGTTACTCATCATCTCGACTTTATGTTCGCAAGAATAGGTTTTATGTAGAGGCTCGGTTATTGGCAACCATCACAGGAGCTATGCTATTTCTAGAAAAAAAAACATTTGAATGTTGCACAAGCGCACACAATAATTCATGTTATTTGATTTATAGATCTTTGTTGAGAACCCTTTCTTTGGAAGTAACACATAAAAAGAGAGCCTTATCGTTGCAAAAAAAAAAAAAAGGCGGTTTAACTTTGGGGTATGCGAGATCCAGTAGAGTTCAGAAGCAGGACAAACTATATTTCAAGTCCAAATCTTCTGTGATGCAAATCATTCATTTTTACCTACTGGAAAAATTTTGAGTGCATCTTTGTCTAGAGTGGAGTTCTACTGTAAAAATGCTTTCTGATGGCTCAAACACGCATGCCAACATCCTTGGATGCATGCGTTTAGTTATAACAGTATTCCCTTAATAATTAGGGGCAAGTGGGATATAAATCACAGAGGGAAATCTCATGCTGCTGAGTTGCAGCAACAGGCACTTGTGCCAAGACCCGACACAAGACGTTGTGTGTGTACTTAGGATACTGTAAACTCTGGAGCGTTTGGAGGGTCCTCGTGGTTGAAAATGGTTTTTGGGGAGGACGTGTTATTAATGTTTGGGCTCCGCTGGACCACATCTGGCACTCATCACACTGTTGTTCCAGCCCTGATGTCTGGCCAGGCCGCTCAATTAGATTTCACTTAGCCTCTTCCTCTCCTTCCAGTCAGACTTCTGCTATCTCCAAATCCAAAATATTTGCTGAAGTTAAATACTCTAATAAAAAGATATTCTATGTTTGGGAGCAATGAGAACGGACAACAGCTGAGGAGAGGCAGCGGCAGAATGGTGAAGCAAGTTGGGGAGCAGAGCAGCTTGAGTCATCATTCCAAGTGGGAAAATGTGGGTGAAGAACGTGAATGAGTAACAGTTGTCTCTATCACTGACGTGCCCTTGAGCAAAGCACTTAACCCTCAGTTGCTCCGGTAGAACTGCTCAATGACTGGTTGCACCGGGCAGCTCCAAGGTAAGGAAAGTGAATGGATGTCAAACAGGGTGTTGCTGCATAAAGAGCATGAGGGTTTGGTCAATTTTCCCTGAGAAATAAAGTTAGAAAATGAATGGCAAAATGTTCCAGTTCCTTTTAAGCTACGCAGAGGAAGAATTGTATCCAGTGAAAAACATCTCCTCTGAAAAAAAAAATACAAAAAAGCAAAGTAGCAGGTTAAAGGTGTGCCTCTGTCTGGGAATTACGCAGACATTACATCTGCTTCAGAGAGCGCAAAATGTGGAGCGGGGCTCAGCAGCCAGATGTTACCCCACCTCCCCCTTTGTCTCCCTCTCACTCTCTCGCTTCTCTCTTCCCCTAACGCACAAATACCACTGTCGGGGGCGCGCATTTTACTTTCCCCCCTCCACAGCGAGGTCAGAGGTCAGGGTCAACCACAGAACAACACCGCTGGAGCCAAGTCGGTATGGGGATCCAGTGCCTGGCTCAAAGACACTTCAGACCGGGTCCTCCGTTTTAAGAATGGCCTCTCTAGCCACCAGATTATGCGCGCTTCGCTTAATGCGCGGCACGGAGCTCGCACTTGGCAATCTGTTTAAATGGCTGGCCGTTTGCCCTCCCTGTGCGCCCCGTGGGCTGTGCTGGAATACGACCAGCAGATGCAGCCGCACGACATCCTCCCAGTAGCTGGCATTATAGTCCCACAGATGCACGACTGTCTATTACTGAGATGACCATGACCTATATAAAAATTTTAATGACAACGCAGTAAGATCAGCAGATGGACTTCAAACAGAGCTCTTCAGGACGGGCTTTCTATCTTTACGCAGCTGGAATGGTACAGCGCTCGTCCTGGCGCTGCTCGGGGAGACTGTAAAATATTATCTGGCTAATAACTATAAGAATGTTTATGAAAGCCAATTTGCCATTTGGCCGACTTGTTATTGGTTATTATATTGTCTGGTAAGCTATAGGTCGCTGGTTCTCAAAGTGAGGTCCAGAGATATCCAGGGTCCTCCTTGGGATTCTCAGTAAAAGGAGGAATAGTATAATTTCACCATTATTTCATTTGCTAGACGTTTGGACAGCGAGAGACTATAATAATGACTTGTTGATTGAGTTTTTGTTGCATCACAAAGTTTGGGAGTCCATCCGGTTTAGAAAAATGAATGAGCTTGAACACTGCAGACTATGACAGAAATTGCAGGATTAAAAGTGAGCTTGGCAGGCTTTCCGTCTTAAATGAAATAGCTTTAAACTTGCCAGGCTACTGTAAGAGCGTGAAAAATTCAAAACATTTTGACAAACCGCAATGAACTATCACCGTGCAAGCAGCCTGGAGGAAAAGTGCGCGTGCAGCTTATTTATAAGCTACTGAATTTATTATAAACAGTGCAAGACCACAATCATCCAATCTATTCAGCGTCATTAATGTCA
>OMLF01027842.1:0-10335 GCA_900302615.1 Holocentrus rufus
AGAGAGACTGGCACAGAGTCGGTAAAAGTTCCTCTGGGGTTTTTGCAAGAGCCAGACATCAGATGGGTTGTTTAAAAGGCACATAAGGAGGCTCTTCTTCAAATGCCTGCTACCCTCTGGTGCTCCATATTGACCATTTATCCCCAGCATGTCTCTCTATTCCACATATTCGAAAAGGATCACAGGAGAGAGCCTTTCTGGCAACCCTGGGAAAAAAAAAGGTTCTTTTATGAATACGAAAGCGGTTTCAGTGAAAGCTTTTCTCCCCGTTTCCATATGAAAGTCAAATCTCCACACTCGACTATCAGAAGAAAACGTGTTCGACATGACAGCCACAGTGGAAGAATTTCATTTTTTAAGGAGAAGCGCACCCTCCCCCTCCGCAAGCCGCAAATGAATCGAAGCGACCGGAGACGCTCCCGTGGCTGTGCTGACGTTTGGTGTTTCACAATGTGATTTACATCTCCCGGCTTGTTATCTCTCCCGTGCTCAGACGAGAGGAGCGCCTCTCCGCCACCCCCTGCTGACCATGCGGAGTGTGTGTGCGGTGGTCCTGGCTCTGGCCGCCGCGGCCCTCAGCTCGGCAGACTCCGACGCGCACCGGCCGAGGCACGACTCCAACCTGGAGATCTGTATCCTTCCTTCCGCTGTGTGCAGAAGCTGCCGGACGCACTGGCAAATGTGGATGTGTGTGTCTGTGTTCGTGTGTGTGTGTTTGCATGCCATGTGCAAGCCAATGAGGATGAACATATGCACATGCATGGGCAGGCACGAGCGTGTGTGTGTGCTTTAGTGTGTCAGATGGGTGCGTGAGTTTGCATTTATGTCTCAGTTAGGCCCTGGTGAAGAAAGTGTGTCCTCCTGACCTCCTCTTGTCAGACAAGCGGCTGTTCGAGACCAAGAGGAAAGATCAGCTGAACGCTCTGAAGAACCTGGTTGAGCTCAATGATATTAACCAGCAGTACAAGATCATAGACATCATGCTCAAAGGACTCTTTAAGGTAACATAAACATGTCTCACTCTCTTATATTCTCTCCAGCTCTGCTCGCATCCACAGTGCTTTTGCCTTTGGGCAGCAGCAAAAGCAAAACGCGCGCAAGGCCGGTTGTATAAAAAATATATATGTATTAATAGCAATAGTAATTTCCAAGAGCTTAACAGTTTTGTTCTCTCAGCAGATTGAAGGATAAGAAGGTTTCGCGGCGAGAAACAGACACTTCAAAATCCGATGATTGCATTCATCAGCGTGTTTGTTTCACGTTCGTTTGAATGTTAATTCGGACTCGGAGCGCCGTTCACTCGCATCATCCTGCGAGCTTTGTTTTACTGTAACGCCTCGGTTTTCCCAGAGGACAGCTATCTGTGCATCTGCCTGCTGCTCAAGGACAACGAGCATAGTCAACCTTCAGTGGCTGAGATACATTGTCAGCATTTCTATACCACGCTCTTTTTGCGTGTGTGTGAGAGAGAGAGAGAGAGAGTGAGAGAGTCAGAGTGTGTTTAAGTGTTCCTACTCATATTTTCACTATACCCACATGCACTGCTGCACTGTAGTCTCACTCTACTCCAAATATATCTGTGTAAATTTGGTTTGTCAATATCCCAGTCAGGGTATTGTGGATACAGTAAAATCTCTTGTCTCTGGTGTTGCACAGTTTACCCAGTGATACCTGCTGCTTGAACTGTTTCCCTCTCTTTCTGTAGGTGCTGGAGGACTCCAGGCAGATTTTGGTTGCAGCCAACATGCAGCCGGACGACCCCTTCCCCATGGACGACAAGATCAAAGAAGGTTCCCGTCCACTTTTCTGCTCGTTTTTTTTTTTTCCCTTGGCTGTTCGCTTTTATGCTCCGACTCTATCTCCCTCATCTTCAAAAAGCCACTTTATCTCGCCCCGTTTCGTCCTGTAATCTCTTTCCCACTCTCCACCACTTCCGCCTGGTTAGTCTTCTGTTCCGTTACCTGTCTCTAAACCTCCGTCCTGCATCAGTCAGTCAGTTTCGCTCTCTCTCTCTCATCCTGATCCCCTTTTCCTGGCGGCGGTGGGTGCCTGTAATATCAGCCTTCTCTTTAAAGCCCGTCTGCATGCCACGGATGTTAGCTCAGCTTTTGTTCGCGCTTGTTCAACCCCCTGCCACCGCCACCCAACTCAACATTTCTGAACGAGCTCAAAAAATGCTTGAAGTGCACTTTTCCCAGTCCTCCCTTTGTTCTATTTATTAACGTATTCTCTGAGTATTATCAGTCCAAATATATCTTTCCTCCGCAGCTCTCCTCCTCTCTTGTCTCGTCGAATAACCCACCTCTCTTCCTCTCCCACTGCAGCTTACTCCCATGTGGTGGAGAACACGGCGTTCTTCGGCGACGTGGCGTTGCGCTTCCCGCGTATCGTCCACCACTACTATGACCGCAACGCTGACTGGAGCGGGCTGCTGCGCTGGGGGCTGCGCTTCTGCAACCTGACGGGGGTTTTCACTGGAGGGGCCCACCAACACGTCCTCACCCTGGTAACGCCACCAAGCCGTCACGCAGGGTTCATTTTGGTGACGATTAGAAATCCGCTGATTGGAAAGCGTCTCAGCTCTGCTATTGCTCATAGTCCTTTTTTACCCCCCAAGCATCAATAGTGGTATTGTCACTGTCACAATCCACTCATTGGTTGTGAAGGCTGCACACACTCAGAATGCAATTCACTTTAACTTTCCTAAGTGCACGGTGAAGTGTAAACCTTTTTCCTTGCACAAGGATAAAGCATGACCATGGCCAGGTCAAAGCACTCAGTTCACACAGACGGTTCAGTGCAATATTATTATATTGCACTGAACTGAATAGTAGTATAAAGGGTACTGCTGCATAATGCTGACCCATTATTTAGGATGTAGTTTTGGAGAACTACAGTAAATGCTACACTGCAGATATTTATTCATCAAATTATGCATGCATTTTTTCCACAATTTTCAATAAAGTAGCAGTATCAGTATTGAGGAGGCTCCCAGTATCAGCAAATATTTAATACTCAGTAATTAAAATTGGTCTTTGAGAAAAATCATGTTGGTGTTTGTCTATCTCTCATCACTGCAAAAGTTGTCCATGTATTATGGCCTTTGGAACTGTAAAGAGCAAAGCAGATAAAATGGTATTCTTTATTTAATCTGTAGGTTAATTAACTAAATTCTGAGGAATTAATCTGTGACCTTAGCAATATGCCAAGAGGATTATATGGTAGATTAATTCCCTGCTTCCAGAAGCCTCAGCATCCTTAAATAGTGCATTCAGAGCACACTTCTGCCTCAGGAATCCAGCCTTAGTTTTTGACCCCCCACCTCATTTCATACACCTCACACTGGCTAAAGCAGGAATGCTGAGATGGGAAAAGACACTAAAATAAACAGAGGGAAACTAGTTTGTCTGTAGCTGCCTGACAGTTGCACCATGCTGCTGTTCTGCTGTAGGATAAGTGCTGTGACGCTGTCTCATTTCCATCCCTTATCTCTTCTGAAGAAATGATAATTTGTCCCTCTCCCCCTCCCCCTCTGCTCTGTCATCTGTCGTTCCCTCTTGTCATCCCTCAGATGTCACAGGAGCTGGGAATAACAGAGAAATCCCCAGACTTCACCAACCCATACCGCACAGAGAGAGACGATGTGAGTGAGATGCTGAGCCACGCACACACACTGCATGCTGTTTCCCCGCCTGCTGTACCATCCTGCAACATCATGTACAGCTAGTATCTTAGCAACCATCCAGTAATCTCCTAGCAACCAGTCAGTAACACCCTAGCAACCATCTAGTAATGACCTGGCAGCCAGTCATTAACATCCCAACAACCATCTAGTCATCACTTGGCAACCAGTCAGTAACACCGCAGGAACTATCTTGTAATCACCTAGCAACCAGTCAGTAACACCCTAGCAACCATCTTGTAATCACCTAGCAACCAGTCAGTAACACAATAGCAACCATATAGTAATCACCTAGCAGTTTGTCAGTAAAACCTTAACAACCATATAGTAATTGCACAGCAACCAGTCAGTAACACCCTAGCAACCAGTCAAAACCTTAACAACAATATAGTAATCACCTAGCAACCAGTCAGTAACACCTTAGCAACTATATAGTAATGGTAGTAAAAAAGGGAAGGAGTTAACAAGAGTGGAGTGAAGAGAGGGACACATGCACACATACAAGGCCCTTGCTTTTTCAGGTCACATTTTTTTAAGAAAATACACCTATTGCAATAAACAAATAAAAATACCAGCTCTCACCCTGCCATGATTACATTCTCTCTCTCTCCCTCCCCTCTCTCTCTGTCTCTCTCTGTTGTAAACAAGCTAATATGCCCTTCTCCACTGCAGGTGCTTCACACTGCAGAGGCTTTCCAAAAGATCCTCAGGGAGGAGGAGAAGAGGAGGAGAAAGGAAGAGAAGAGGAAAGAAATCAGGAAGGGCCCGCGCATCTCCCGTTCGCGCACTGAGCTATAGGGCTGCACCTCAATGCTTTTGGAGAGCAGTGCGGAGGGGAAAGGAGGCGAGGGGAGAGACAAGAGCATAAAGCATACGCACAGTCCACAAGGGGTGGCTTGAGTTGTGTAGACTCTGATGACAGTGGAAATATTGTGTGGAAGCCAGGTGCTCTGTTGAAAATGAAAGAGGAACCCTTGATGTGACACATAACATTAAAGAGGAAGTGAAGGATTTTTCAGTTTCTGACAGTGGCAGCAGTGAGCTGCTGTACTCAGTTACAGTGAATTGAAATTGGAAAATGTTAAGATGCTATAAGAGGTAAAGAGTCATCTCCAGAATAGGATTTGATAAGGGATCCTCACTTTTTATAACTAGGGGACTACGTAACTGTACTTGAGAATATCATTCATTTTAGTATAATGAATTTGCTTAAAAAATTGCAAAATCCACTGTATTGGGTCTTGTCAAGGTTTAATGTGTCTAAAACCCATATGCTTTGAATAAGTGTGGTCTGCCAAATTAAAACTTGTCCTCACCACATTAAAATATGGCCTGTTAGCTTAAGCTTGAATCTGTGATTGAAAACTTGCTATTTTATTTTATTATTATTTTTTATCTCTTTCCTTCCTTTAACTAGATTTGTTTTGAAGAGATTTATATAAGGATGTTTGTGAATGGATAGATTTATGTTATCACTGTAGAACAGCATTGTTTGGAATCAGTTTACCCGTGTTACATTTTCTGTCATTTTGAATAATTAAACGTTTTTCCCCACGGAGAAGATCCTCGATGAAATTGCCTTTTATCTGTCTGGCAACCTCCCTCAAACCATTTGTGTGTCCTTTTGTCCCATATCTACTGTTGTATCACCTCTATGCTCATCAATGGAACAGCTTTGACCTTGTGTAAAAATAGCTCTACCAGAAAATATGTGATCATTCATCTTTCAGCCAAGCACCGATTTCTTCATTAGGCTGACATTTTTGTTTTTATAGAGGTCTTTTTTTTTTCTTTTTATATTTTGCTGGGAATTTACATATTTTAATGAATTAGATCTATCAAATTGAGAGGATTGGTGTAATTTTGAAATAGTAATAAGACTGTTATATAAATATATGTATATTCAGAGAGACAATATCATTGCTGAAAAGCTAATGAACAAGCCTACAAGTTTGTTCATTTTGTTATCAAATTTAATGAAATAAAGTGACTATGAGTATATATTTACAAGGTGTTTGTTTATTTCATAGTGGTACAGTGTGTGTATCAGGTTTAATTGAGCAGATCAGCCAACAGAGGGCAGACAGGCACTGAAGAGACATTTTAGACCCAACTCTGATGTTTTGGTTGGGACAGAAGAGTCGACTTTGAGCTTTAACGCCAAGCTAATCTTGCAACAAGACGACGAACACACAACTTAAATGTAGAGAAAGCGCTGCCTTTAGTTAGACTGAGAGATGTCTAATAATATGGAGACGGGTATGGTCATTTCTTCGCTTCTCCCGATAGCCGTTGACAGCTCGAACCATCAAAAGCCACAGCAAATTCTTTGCCAGAAAATGACAAGATTAGCTTAGCATGCTAACGCCACGTAGCTGTGTTAACGCTAACTGCTCAAATATATCAAACGGAACATTAAGCTGTGGATTGACCTGTTGACTTTTGGTCTT
The DNA here is from genome assembly GCA_900302615.1 of Holocentrus rufus. NCBI lineage: Eukaryota > Metazoa > Chordata > Actinopteri > Holocentriformes > Holocentridae > Holocentrus > Holocentrus rufus. The sequence goes on from OMLF01027842.1 coordinate 6,133, forward strand.
TTTGATCCTTTATTTTACAGTTGATGGTTGGTGGATTATCGCTAACATTGCTCAGTAGTTGCTTGTCACCTGTTAGCATTCAGTTGTAGCCTAATAAATTTTGTTTCAAGCTGTACGGAACGTTCCGGACTGTTGGTAAAGTTCTCATTATGTGAAATCATTAGATGGACCTTGCATTGCCCTTAATAACAGACTGGCTTGGGTGTGTCACTAACTGAGGGAGTAAATGTGCATATGGACATGGATGCCATTCTTCAGTAATCAGTAAGACAGAACTTGATACCTTTTTTTAACCAGCTGAGTCCAGGATGTCCATCTCTTGCAAGGGAGCCCTGGCCAAGACAGCAACAAGCTATCACAACATCAAATACAAAATCACAGTATACTGTACATTAATGTCTGCAGTAGACTTCTAAAATCGCCCAGAGGGATGAAGTGTTCCAGTTTTTCATCTTTCTGGGGCTGATTCCTGGACTAAGGAGCGTAATAACTAAATGCAATGTTCTTCCATGGAACCCCAATGGACCATGGAAAGTGGCAGGTTCTGAGAGCACAGGTTTGAAGAGCTTGTGTTCCAGTTAAGAAGGTGGTTTCAGTAACCAGAAAGCTGTCCTATGATGGCTGTATAAATGAAGATGCGCCTGTGAATCACTCTGTGGGAGTGCAATGAGGTCAGGCCTGCCCATTAAAATACGTGACAGCGATATTTATGGGATTTAGCGTTTGAAATAAAGCGTAAAGCTCCATGGTTAAGTGTGTCTATGGCCTGAAGCATGGTGGCAGAAGCATGGACATCACCATATAATCAGTCTCAGGGAGAAATGTAGCTATGACCAATCGTATTCCTGCAGCAGAATTCACATTGCTGCAAATTATGCTGACAGTGACAGTTTTATGGGGTTTTGTTAATGTAACATATCAAATAGAAATATCTTTTTAGTCTTTTGATTTAGTTACAAATATTTTATGTTCTATCCAGCAGGGAGAGAGGAGGAGAGACGGGAGGCGGATGACATTGAGAGTGAGAAGGAGGAAGACGTCTCTGAAAACTCAAAGACTGAGGAGCTCAGGCTGGTCCTCATCGGAAAGACCGGATCTGGAAAGAGCGCGTCAGGAAACACCATCCTGAGGCGAAAGCAGTTCCTGTCACAGATCAGCGCCAGCTCCGTCACCCAGATCTGCGAGCAGGGGAGTGTGGAGCTTGCGGTGGAAGAGGAAGGCGAGGACGATGGCCCGGCTGTCAGAAGAAGGAGGGTGAGGAAGGTCACGGTCGTTGACATGCCTGGTTTTGGGGACACACACCTCAGCAGGGAGCAGACCCATGGCGAGATTGCCAAATGTGTGACTCTCTCCGCCCCTGGCCCGCATGCTTTCCTCCTCGTGGTGCCGTTAGGACGATACACAGACGATGAGAATCGTGCTGTGGGCGAGATGACGCAGATATTTGGGGAGGGCGCAGTCCGTGACCACACTTTGGTTCTGTTCACCCGGGGTGATGACCTGGAGGGCAGGGCGGTCGAGGAGTATCTGAGGGAGACGGCGCCTGCAGGGCTCAAAGCTTTGATTGACAGGTGCGGGGGCAGGTACCACATTTTGAATAACAAAGACCCCAGTAACCTAGAGCAGATCAGACAGCTCCTGACGAAGGTCGACATGATGGTGAAGTGCAACAACGGGGGGTTTTATACCAACGGCATGTTTTTAGAGGCAGAGGCCGCCATCAGGGAGGAGCAGGAGAGGATGATGAGGGAGCGAGGGCAAGCAGAGGGCGAGGAGCAAGGGGAAAACAGCGCCGCCATGGAAGAGCAGGCTAAACTCGCCAAACGAAGGAAGTGCGACTTGGAGTCTGATGGCGCAGGGAGCGGGGAGGGAGGATCAGGAGAGCTCAGGAGGAAGAACTTGGAGATGCCACCAAATGAAGAGGATTTTAGGATTGAGAGATGGCGGGACGAGAGGAGGGGCAATCTCTTCAGCCTCCTGAGGGACAAAGGAGAGAGATATAAGGAGCAGTTTAGAGGGGCGAGGAGGGCCGGTGGCAGGGCCGTCAGCAGGCGACAGTCTCTCCGCTCGTCTCTAAGTCGGATTAGGAGGGAGGCCGCCCTGTCTGCCAACGTCCTGAACAAAGTGAAGATCCTGGTGGCTGCGGGAGCCACAGGGATGGCTGTGGGCGCAGTGTTTGGGGCGGCCGCCCCTCTTGCAGCCGCAGCTGGGGCAGCTGTCATGGGGAACACAGTCGGTATCGCTGCAGGCCAGCTGGCTGGGATGTCTGTAGCTGGGGGCACAGGCGTAGGGAAAGCTGTAGGGGCCATAGTTGCTGCAGCCTCTGGGAAAACCGCCATTGCTCTGGGGGCAGCGACCGGTGGCGTTTTGGGTGGTTCCATGGGTGCTGTGGCTGGTGCTGAGGCTGCCAGTCCTGGGGAAGGAGCTCTGGATGCTCTTGGGCAGGTCAGCCTCATAGGGGCCACTGCTGTGGGGGTGGCAGCAGGCGTCGGGGGCGCCATGGGGGCCGGGGCTGCTTTAGGGGCAGCTCTGGAGGGAGCAGCTGCGGGCACAGCAGCCCTCACTGGAGCTGAAGCCGCAGCATTAGGTACTGCAGGTGTGGCCAATGCCACCGTAGCTCAGGGTAGTTTAGTTTCAGCGGCAGGGCAGCACGCAGCAGCCACTATAGGAAGTGTTGCTGCTGGTAGCGGGACAGCTCAGTGTGCCGGGGCAGGGGCAGCTGTAGCTCAGGGGGTGGCTGTGAGCGCCCCGGCAGCTGCTGGTGCTAGCGGGGTTGTGTGTGAGGCGGCAGGGCCCGCTGTGGCGTCAGTGTCCAGCAGGGTTTTGTCAGATCCCTGGGGCACCATGGGGGTGACAACACGCATCTTGACTGCAGTGGCTGACATAAGCAAGGCTGCAGCGGGAATCGCCCTCGCCGGGGGCCTGGTGGTGAAGGTGGTGAAGGAAAAGGTCAGGAGTGGCACAGGAACAACAGAAGCCAACTTCTCAGAGAAGAGGTCTTATGAGATCTACTGGAACAAATAAACATGGCTCAAAGACCTGAGTCAAAATTTAGCACATGAACTGAAATCCAGATTTGAAAGTGTTTTTTTTTTTAAATAATTTGGAGTGATGTTTCAAGACTGTTAGCTTTAATCCGCTGCATCTGTTAAATCAGTTCAGCTAACATGACATGCATTAAGACTTCCTTTTTGACTCAGTTCTGGCTAACAACCACAGCACTGTCACAGGAAAATAAACAAAAGGGGTTACAGTATTGACAAGCATTTTAAAATATAAAATGTTTGTACTGCCCTGTTTCATATATATATATGTTTCACATATATCTGATTATATATAAACCAGACAAGAAGCGTTTGCAGTGAAGTATTAACATGTGAACGCACAGGTACCTACAAATCCTAGGTACCAACCTTTGTAAACTGTATAAACCTTCCACTCATTTGTTTGCTGGATATTCAGCTTTGGTACAGGAATTGAAACATTTAATTGACTTTAATCATGTATCCATTTTCTTTAGATTAATCACTTGAATATTTTTGCAAGATTTTTGATGTGCAATTACATTCTTATATGAATGTACTCACATTACTGTGTGAAATGACATGATTTCATTTATTAAGTTTGAATACTCATAACTTGAAATGATATGAAATATGGGAGTTTTACTTTAGTTTTACCTCATGATCATGCAAGTATTTTCATTATTCATAAAGCACATCCAGTGTTCAACAGGTACCCAACTTGTGGTGTTAATTCACTCATCCAGTTCTTCATTATTTTTGAATGCAGTATTATTTATCCTCCACATAGGCTGTTGTGCCTTAGATGTGCCTTGATCAGGAAAAATGCTTCATTGTGGAATAAGCCGAAATACATAATAAAGATTATTCTTACAATGCTGGGTATTTTTGTCCTCATTTATATCCTGTATGATCTTGTAGTAATCTATTCAGATGATTTCTCCACTCTCATTTCAGTTAGTTAATGGAGAGAATAACTGTGAAGTTGAGTAAACTTATTTTTATGCATGAAAGCAGCGAGAATGATTAGCTGTCATGTGTATAGACAGTAAGAGTTGTAATTTATGTTACTTGAAGTGCTGCATAACAGTTGAGGGATTCAGGCCGTATGAATAATTTATCACTGTAATAAGCAAATCTGACTGCAATATTTATAAGGAGCTGAATTTCTGCGATTGGG
>OMLF01027843.1:9193-20422 GCA_900302615.1 Holocentrus rufus
GGGTGGGTTTCCTGCCTGGGAGTTACATGTCCTAACCTGCCGCCATCTTTCTTTCATTACTCATCTCATTAGCTCCTGCTCCGTCCTGTCCCAGGAAGGTCCCCAATCAGAATAAACCCTTGTTCTCTTGCCATTTTCTTTTATTGCCCTGCTCATGTCTTAGATCAGCCTGAGACAAACACACACCTTGCTCTGCCCCCTAACTTCAAGCCAGCTAAAATTTTAATACTCCAGTGTGTCCCGGTTGTGAGACTGAACTGGGAAACGAGCCGCACCAGTGCCGTTTCCCCTCAGGCGGGCCGAGAGCTTCGTGATGGACACAAAACACAACAATGCTGTTGTGTTTCCATTTTGGTACAAAGCAAGTTTTGTCACTGCCAGACGGACAAAGTCAGTCAGTCAGTTAACCAGGCGGCCGGTCAGCCAGTCAATCTGTTAGTAAGTGAATCAATCAGTCATTCAGGAAAACCGGCCACCAAGCAGCGTGTTTGTTGCCGGTGTTGCGGGCTGATTCCTGTCAGCGGAACAAGGATCCCCATTCATTCTGTCCATTAACAGCTCTGCATGACTGGCTAGTATTATCCTGCTGGTTTCCCTGCCTCCCAGCAAACACCAAACATCGCAACCAGGCGGTCGGTTCAGCCGGTCAAAACTGTTCAGACAGCCCACAGACATGACAGCCAGACAGTGCAGCCTGACAGACAGGCTCCTCGCAGAGTGCTTTACAGAACAACGGGGGGACACAAATACACACCAAAAAAGGAAGAGTGAGTGCATCACTTACTGTAATAGATGTGTGTGTGTGTGTGTGTGTGGGCGTCGAATTCCATCAGCAATCAAAAATCACAATATTCAGACAGACAGCTTCCTTAAGAACGCCCTCTGCTGCTGTGCAAATACATTTTTCTCCACAAGTTATCAGACAGCGGAGGAAACACCAAACCTGAACCAATCTGATTTTCGACATTTTTTAAAACACCGTCTTTTCAAATGATGAGAGAGTCAAACAGCTGTCACAACTCACACTGACATTCTCAGCAGAATAATCGCCATACGTTTTTTGTTTTTTTTTTTCTTATCAGCATCATGCAGCCTCTCCTGCTGTAACATGAGATCTCACTGTGCTTGGAGTGTATTTCTGGCTGTCCTGTTTCACAGAGAACAACATGGCTGTAACAAAGCGGTCCATCAGGGCAGACCTGGTTCTGTCTCGCGTTCTGTGACGCCGCCGCCGCGCCTTCAGACGAGCCGCCCGCCACCCAGACACGCCGCGTTTCGACTGTCTGCCGGCCTTGACGGCTGCTTTGCCTATAGGTTATGTTTACACTGCTCCTTTGTTTTATAGAAAGGGAAAGAAAAAAAAAATCGCTGCCTCAACCTCATTTTGTGCTGATAATGAAAGTGGGTTTGTTTCCATAGCAACCAGCTGCAGTAGGTGCCACTGTCAGCAAACAGTACTAAATACTGCTAGTACTGTGCTCATGTGAAACAGTGTTAAATACTATTATTAGGCTTTAGTACTTCCATCAAACAGTACTAAAGGCTTCTACAAAAGTACTTAAGCCCAGCAGCAATATAGTGAGAGCTGAGTAATGTATTGGTATTATATTGATATTGTGATATGAAACTAGGTATTGTCTGGGATTTTGGATATGGTAATATGGTGATGGGGCATAACCTGCCTGGTCATCTCTTCTACATTACTAATGAATGTTTATCAAAAATGTCTTGTGTGTAAAAATCTTAACAAAAAAGCATTCTTGCAATATTGTCAAAATATCGATATCAGAGTATTCACTCAAATATAATGATAGAAATCTTTAAGTTATGAATATCAATACTGGATTTTGTCCATACTTCCAAGCCCTGACACTGCTCAATTTTACAACCAATACTGATGTTCAATTGTACCACAGCACTTAACCACCACTTCTCGTTCTAGTCTTTCTATCCATCTCTTCCAAAACCATGCTTTCCATTTGTCTTGCAGCCGTTCCCCATTGACTTAAATGTAAAAAACACAGAATGATGTGCAGAAAGCAGAAAGTGAGAGAAGTGTTTGGGAGGAGGATGGCGCGGTCCGTCCAACAGCTGACATCAGTTTGAGCCGAAACAGGATAGAGGAGGCGATGCAATATTCAGTGGCTAGTACTCCCTCCTGTCCAAAATCAAACTTAAAAAGGGGGATCCCCGCTGCAAAGAGGCTTCTCAACGCTTCAGGGTGGATTCAGGTCTGTGTTTTCACATCGAGGCAGATACCTGGACAAGTACAGGCACAGTGTAACATTAAACACCACCTGTGTGGCACGGATGAAGAATTGCAGTTTGCACGGTGCTGCTGACAGGACATCAAAGTACTGCTGGACCTCCTCGTCTCCTCCTCTTCCTCCGCCGCCCCTCCCCCCAGCGTTGAGGGGGCGTCCTGGAGGAGGGGGGTGGCCTGAGGCTTCCTGCTGCTAATTACAGTTTATTCAGAGGAAAAACACACTGATCACTAGAGGAGGTGAGATGCTCTAACCTGGACAGAGGGGGTCTCTATCTCTCTCCTCAACAGGGGAGTGTCCCACCGGCGGTCGCCTCATGACATCATCAAAAGCAGCCAGGTTTCCGTCCTGTGTTCTACATCGCGTCAGTCCGGACATGTGGCAATATAGGTTAAACGGAACCCACTGATCTTTGACCCTGAGCAGTTTGCAAGAAAAGGGGTTTAACTCTCTAATTCCCCCCCTCCCCCATCTCTCAGATATAGCATTTAGATCACATTAACAGGTCTTAGATCGGCTTTAGTCCTAGGATGAGGAGCTAAATCAGCCATTTGTCATTGAAGAAAAGAGTTCAAAGACAGAAACAGGATTCCTCTGAGTAAACAGTGACCAGGTGCAACCTCCAGGTTTCTCTCAGACTTTTCCGGGGCTACAGAATGATCATCATTCATCGCAGTTTTTGTTTCTTCAATCAATGAATATTGGCTTATTATTGATTTAGCCAGTTCCAGTTGAAAACAGTTAAAATGTTGATCTAAGGTGTGAGCGTAAAGGGAACCAGAATAATGTTGTTCCCTAAATTGTGCAGATTAATGGCTAATAATCTTGCTGACAATACTTTGTTATACTCTGCAAATAGTCAACAACTACTGCAGAACAACATTAATTGTACTAGTAGTCATTAGGGGTACACAGATCATCATTAAATACAAAATGAGCAGATATCTGTATCATCACATTTTGGCTATTTCAGTTTTGCCTCATTTTGCCTTAATCAGAGCAAAAACTTCCATCATGCTCAGAATCATCTCTGACACCATGTTTTGAATTTCATGGCCTACAACAAGTTGAAAATGTTGGACAGAAGGCAGTGCCTTTGTTGCTGCAACAGAAAACTTCACGTGGTACCAGTAGCAACAGATGAGTAAGCACCTCAATCATCAAGCTCACATAAACATGTAATTACAATGTTTGGGTAAAACCTATGATTTATTTACACGTGGATAGGCCTGCCAGCTCATGCAGCAATGAAAACAACCTGTTAAACACAGCACTGCGTGGAAATTTGACTATTTATGCTGTCTGTGCACTTTTAGATGATGTGCTGTTATAAGTAGAACGTCTGGATTAAATTGATCCGTGATCAGCTGACCATACTGTTTACAAAACTGGCAGCTGGAGTCAGTCAGTGCATCACTGGTGGTGATTTTGGTACGTTCCTGTCGCCCTGTTTTCTGCAGTGGTCAGATGAAAAACCTGCACACTGAAGCGAGGCACCAGATCAAAACAGCTGTCCCGTCTCTGAACAACTGCAGCGACAGTGTTCTGCAACGTAACGGCGCTGCCACATGGCACGCAACGATCACGCGGTGATGTGACACAACTGCTGCGAGCGTTCGTGGCTGCTGTAATCAATAGCAGGTGACACGCCAAGCCCATTTGTCGCGTGTACGTGCTGCTGGGCGCACGACTACAGGGCCCGTTCACACATAAACATGATTATCGTTTCTTTCACTGCGTCTATCACTCCACTGAAAACATTACTGGTGACATTTTTCATGTTTTCAACACGTATAAAACATATGCATATAACATATAAACGTATAGCTACCCTCTTGTCATATTGATAGAGATTGTGTTGCGCCTGTAACTGCTACATGTTTTATTAAAACCAGAGCAGTTTCCTATGGAAATGTTTAGAATAGAGAGCTTGCAATGCTGAAACGCCATCACAGTACAGACATGGTGGTATAGAGTGCGTAGACATATTAAAAAGTTGTGTACCTACCCACCTACGAACTTGTCTAACTACAACTCCAAAAGGTTTACAGCAAGAAACTTCAAATAACAGATTGGTCTGGCTTTCCACGTGTACAGTAAAATCATCTTTCCTGTATTCATCTGATGGCCAAAGTGAAATCAGCAGCCAGCAGATGGAGGCCATGTCGCCTTTTACAGTGCTAGGGGATCACACTATCAGCTTCACCATCTCCACATCTTCTCAGATCAGCTGACGCTACAGTATAACTCCAGACAAAAGGAATTCCTGGAATCCCTCCCTCCCCCCCTCGACCTGGAAAACACAAAACAATGGAATGGTCTTGTCTCCAGAGCATCCACAGAGCCCAGACAAAGGAGGGCAGGTTGAGGAGTGCAAGGTATTGTCACCTGAGCCGCTACCTGATACCTGTAGCTCCGCAAAGATGGAAGGCAGATGCCCAAAATGGCTCCAGTCCCAGGAAGACAAAACAACAGCTCGAGGAAGAAGAACGGCCACAATGAGAGTCTGTCATCTCCGAGGGTAAAGCTTAGGTCACGCTGCAAGGCTGCTGAAATCTTGCCCAATGAGGGCAGCTCAGACGAAAGTGGAGGCCTGCTTGCTATCCCGTTGGGAAGCTGGTACTCACTTTGTAAAAGGGCAAAGTTGGGGCGTCGCACATGAGGATGAGAGATCTCACACTAATCATTTCTGCCAAACAAAAGCATCTCTTCATTCTCAAACAGTTCACTGTAAATACAGTCACAAAACAGCTATTGTTTCTTGCTCCATAGTCCTGCTACAGCTACAGAAGCTACAGAAGCTAGCATTTATATTTACATTACAAATGTATTTTGAAGTGACATTGTCACAAGAAAATTATGAATGTATATTTTTTCATGAGACTTCTTTCATTCAATTTGTAACAGAAACAAGTGGAGCTGAGGATCTTACAGAAAAACTATCTATGTGCGTGGGTGTTGTTGTTAAAGTGACTTCTAGTTCTCTTTCTCTTCTCTTTTTTTTCTCCCTGTATCTAAACGTCCGTTCGCTCTCTTGCCAGGGTCCCTCTCAGATTTCAGTCTTGCACTTCTCGACGGTCACGCCTCTCAACGCAATTCACCAAGCAATAAACGCCGACTTCGTTCATTTTCTATAAGAAGTGCACAATGCGACAATTTATGGTGTTAGCATGCGAGGAGATCAAAGGTATGGAACAAAAGTTATACTTTAAGGAAAAATCAAGCGTGAAACATTAAAACCAGGAAGTGGTGATTTGCATTACATTTCTGGTGCTGTTTTGTTGTTTGATTTGGTATTTTTGTAGCCAAACGTGAATCCAGTTACATCACTGGAAGGTATTTTCAGCACAGCTACAATGGTGTTTAGTAGGGGGGGAAAAATCAATGTTCTAAAAGAGAAATGTTAGCTGTCAGGTTTCAGTGTCAACCCCTAAATATAAATCAGCAAGGCCTTCTTTGTAGACTCAACAATTTGAAGCAATGTTGAACAAACATACAGGGACATTTACAGCATACATCTCTTTCTCCCATTACTACGTCTCTATTGTACTGCAATTGAACTCTTTAGTGAGCTTACTGGTGCAAAGACAATGTTACACCCTTAAACAAAACAGCGCCAAATTCACAATGTTAAGTCATAGATTATAATCATTAGTCTGTAACTGGTTTACCTGTTTAATTCAATGAGTTAAGCATTACCTGTTAGGTACAAAACAGTCGATATCAAAATACCTGTCAGTTGAACCAATCTGAAGGATTTTTTTCATGCCCACACACACCCAATTCACCACACGGAGGTGATGCCAGGCAAGATCATCGCGTTCAGGGGATCATTACCATCACACTTCACAAGCAAGGCCCGACTGGCCTGACTCAACATACTGCAATTTACTACCGAATTTATCTTCCATTTCGCAATGTTACACTTTAATAACATCCCTCAGGGGCAGGAAAATGTCATAATCCATTAAATTAAATAAGACATCAATACATTACTGCATGCGTTCAACCACTCAAGGACCATTTGCACTGTTTTCAGTAATTTGTCTTGATAAATCATCATATGGTGGTGTTTTGTCACTGTTAAGGGAATGTGAAAAGGCAAAGAGAGATACATAATATCTCATAACATACAACATAACATTACCGCACTTTCAGTCACTTTATTCTCACATTAGTTTAATACTTTAAACTATGGTTGCATAATGATAGCCTAAACCAAATTCCAGATTACTTCGTAGTCACTATTCTTAGTCTTGCTAGTTTTAAGATGAAATTAAATATTAAGAACACCTTCTTTGGACTTTGAAACCTAACCCTAACCAGTACAAAGTTGATACTAAACTAAGAATTTACATCTGACAGGTTGATTTGCGAAACCCAAGTGATACAAATTAACATCAAGTTTAATATTAACATTGGACTGCCCGAAAAAAGACCAAATCTTTTTGAGGACAGGTGTCCCAGTGATTCAGTGGTCAAACCTGCCATCCTGGGTTTTGTCCTGGAACCTTTGTCGCATTCACTCCCACCCCCAAAGCTCCCTAACTTTCTTCACTATGTACTGTCTGATAAAGGAAAAATGTAAACAATTTCAGTTTTAATAGACTGATAAGATATCGACGTCTTAGGCCAACTAGACAACATTATGCCTTCAACAAAATAAAAGTTGTATGATAAATCATCCAAATGTTTATACTTGGTGGATTTTAACCTTCCCTTCCCCAGTGCCTACGTCAGAAGGAGCGGTCTACATTCCTAAGTCTTTGTGTTTATGTGTTTACTTGGCAAGGAAAGCCAGAAATATCTCTGGAATTTGATGGAAGGGTTGGAAAGGCCAATTCCCATCCATTTCAAGGCAGCCTAGCCTGGGAGGCTGTTCTAATGAACTACCTCCCTGACAACTTGGGCCACTGACCACAACCAGAATTTCAACCAAGGGCTGAAAAAGTTTTGTGCAAAATGGTTTAACTTAGTGCTACAAGAACTGGAGTTGTGTTAGCTGTTTAATTTAGGCAATTTAAAGAACTTAGGCGGAGGCGTTCAATGTCCCTCTCAAGGACTCAAACTTGACATGATACACTAGGTGTTGCATTTATCGGACCTGTGACCTTTGGCTCTCAGGTTGGTCTCTGTAATCTATCTATACTGGGTAAGCTAGTGGTGATTAGCCTTGACTGACTTGACACAAAGATCCTCAAAGCTCTATTATTCCATGCAAAGGTAAAGTAAGGGTCAGTGTGATCTACAACCAAACTGAGAGATCCAAGTTTTTTGACTGGCAGGTAGGTAGCTATGGTCAGGAAAGCCTGTGGAAAGAAATTAAAGTTAACAGTTCAATGTTTACATGGCGGTAACGTTGCCACCTACCCCACCAGCACTGGCAGAGAGCAAGTGCACATTTTTTTGCCATATGTCGCTGTCAGCATGTTGACTCTGCAGTAACCACTGGGAACAAGTGACAGGTAATGCTTTAGATTAGAGAAACGGGAGCCTATTATAAAATGCAGAACCACAGATTTGGCAGGGTACATTATTTTACGTTCATTTGGATTATCAAAATATCAAGAACTGAGCACTTTGTGTGTATTCTCTCATGTTTTCTTCACATTTGCTTCAGTTCTTACCCCGTTGCTTGCTGCTGAGGTAGGAAACAAAAGTATCACAAAGGGAGGCAGCACATCTGGTGGTTGCCAGACAATGTGCAAGTACCTTAAGATTTCACTGTGTGTGGATGATTAGGCCTGAGCTGTTTACAGACAGAAGCAGTTCAATGCTATCTGCTGCCCAACAACAATTATTGAGACAAAAACTGGCCTAACTAGAGCCAATAGATACGAATGGAGATGAACACTGGAAAATAGCAGAGATTAGGCTAGATTTGTTAAAACTTGAATGGTTTCTCACAGGGAAACTGGGGAAAAAGCATAAGGTGACTTTTACACAAAAAAAAATAATAAAAAAAATGTTAATAATAAAAACTTAAAATAAATTTAAAAAACAGCAGAACTCTGAAACACCAAAAAGTGAAAATTTGAGACTCAACAACATGACACAACACACGAACTATAAACTAGAAGCCAAATATAACTTTGAAGGGTGCTGATGTATTTTGCCTTTCCTCTCTTTCATCCTGTTTTTCTCCTGTGATCAAGGCTCAAAGAGAGAATGGAAGGGAGTTATAATAAAATGTAAGCTCTTGCAACCATATCTGACCCGCCTCAGATCCATAAACAGAGACTCATCGAAGAGTTCCTGTGGTCGCTCACAGCTCATCCCAATCTAACGGTGTTAAAGGAGCACAGTTAAAGGCCACATAATTACAGTGGGCACTTCAACACAGCCAAACCAGTAATGTTCTCTTGGGAATTCCAGGGATGGGTGTGACTGTTCACTAAAGGCAGGGAGTCATAGATGTGCCTGCTTCACAATGCGATGCCTGCAATTACCATCTCTGACAGCCTCTGGGCTCGGGGTCAGGGTTAGTGCTGCACAATTATCTGTGTATCTAAAACAGAAATCGGAAGTTTTGCTTCCACAATTAATAATTGTACAATACTGACATATTTCACACAAAACACCTGTTTTCGTTGAAAATAGGTAAGATAACAAAAGGACCAGATCACATCACTCTAATTGGCTCTTCCAAAGTCTAGAAATAACATCCGTGTTATTTCTAACGCAGATGCCCGGCTGGGCCTGCTGGTGGTGCGAGAGGGAAGGTCATAGGGTCATCCAAATTGCCAGGTTTCCTCCTCTAGCCAACATGAATGTTGTCGTAGAATTGCATGGCAATCCACCAAGAAGGCTAGATATGGAGATATGCCACTCTGGACCAAACTTTGACTGACTGACCAACCGAGACACACAGTAACATATAGGGCCCCACAGCCCAGCGGGGCTAAAACAACAGGTCCATGTGTCCCACCTGTGGATCGTAAACTGTTAAAATTGTATTCTTACAGTTCTGCAAGGATTAGGGATGTGCACAGATATCCAGTTAGCCGGATAACCTGTCGCTTTAAATTAATTGTTCATTAGCATTTTTTAAAAAACATAATAGTTTGTGTTCCTTTTAAACGGTGAATGAGTAAAACTATTAAATAAAGTTAACGTGATATTTAGGGAACAAAAGCAGCTAGGGTTTCAGTGCTTTGCTCAAGGACAGTATAACAATGACAAAATGTTCAAAGCACACCAAAGAAGGAGACACCAATGATGGTCTTTATTGATGTCTAAAAAGCCAACATGTTTCGACCACATCTGGTCTTCATCAAGGTATACTCATAATGAGACACCTGTCCCTTATATAACTTAAGTAACCTCAGTTATTCATTAGGATTTATTCATTCCTTTTTTCTTCAGTTCATTGCAAACAACAGGGATTGCGTGAATTGTTTACATTAGGGATTAGATGCATTTTGATTGGTTGCTTAGGTCGTTGAAGAGACAGATGTCTCATTGTGATTATACCCTGATAAAGACCAGGTGTGGTCAAAACATGTTGGCTTTTTTATTAGCTATGGATAAAGACTATCGTCGCTTTTTACTTGTTTGAGATGCCTGCAACAGTTGTCATTGTTCTCGCTGTCTTCCTATGGCTCCACAAGCTCCTGTTTATTTACGATCCTGTTTTACTTTATTTAGTCATGAGCACCCAGTATTTACTCATTTTTATTCTTCTGCGAAACGGTCTTGGTCAAGGACACACTGACATGCCACATGGCTAATGGATGGACATATTGGCTACTCACAGTGATCAAACCTGTTACCTCTGGCTTACAGGTCAGTCTTGCTAATCTATTTGTAATGGGTAAGCTGATGATAGAGATTAGCCTTCCTTGACATGCACAGATCCTGAACACTCTACCGTTTCATCTTCAGACAGGCTGATGTTCAGTACGAGGACTCCAGAGGAAAATCATACCTACAATAAAGGATGCAGCAAGTAACCCATGTGACTGATTGTGCCTTAAAATTTATCTAAGTGGAAGTATTTTAGAAGCTGAGCTATCTGTGTCTATGATTCTATGTTCTTTGAATGCAGTTTTGCCCAGGACAGTTATGAACCACGCTTTCCTAAAATTAGAAATCAGAGACAGAACCCTTGAATTTGTGATGTCTCTGGGATGTAAAATTGGGTGCTGCCACACAGACAATAAAAGGAGCAGTGAGGCTGTGGAGCCATGACATGCTAACTCAACTTTGCATGCCATGTCATTAAATTTATGTTGTAGCCTACAGATGTGAAATGCCTTAAGGGTGCAAGAATGAACAAAAATCTTTAACAGCTATAACACTGAAATGCACTTTTGCAAATTAGAATTTCATGGTTTTAGTATGTGTGTGTCTGTGTGTTTTCAGAATTATATCACAGGTAAACTTCAGAAACGCATGCACACCGCATCCCTAAGGAAACACTGCAACATTAACAAAACAGGAAAGGGAGCACTGCAGCATCCATCAATATCTCTGAATTTTAAAAAGCTCACTGAAATGCAATTCAATCTGGCCCAAACAAAGTTAAAGTATTCCACTGTTTCCTCTCATCAAAGTGCCTTCTGATCAGTGCAGGGCTGCCCGTGAGAAGTAGTCTGCTGTAGCCATTTATTTCTGTTTGCTCATTTCAATTTGTATTGGTTCAGTGGTTTCCAGGTATGTGCAAGGAAGACTAACCTATTGCATGTAGTCTAATATATATATTTTTTTCTATTACTATTTTATCATTTGTGTAACTTCTCACAGTTGCTGCTAAAGTAGCTACTGTTCATTTTAAAAAAAGGCAACAATGTAGTTCTACACAGACAACCACCATATCAACACATTTTCAATATAAAATACATGTTTTCTTTGGAGAAACAAAAGAAATGGGAATTATACAATTTATACAATTTATACAAGGAATCAAAACAGTGACTTCTCCTCTGACTACAGACAATAATCAGTACATCAAAATTTCATATTT
>OMLF01027851.1:14837-26716 GCA_900302615.1 Holocentrus rufus
GCTTTTCGTTTCAAAGTACAATTGAAATACATTATTTTTTCTTTATTACGGTCAAAAAGGTACGCGTGAAATGTAAAAAAAATATATATACATTATTTTCATTTTCTATTTACCAAAATAAAATCACTAGAAAACAGAAACGAAAAAGGACTGTTTTTGTTGTTGTTGTTGTTGTTTGTTTGTTTTGTTTGTTTGTTTGTTTGTTTCTGGGATATGTGGTGGGCTAATTTACAACACAAGGGGCCAAACGTAGGATTTTCAGTGTCCCAATGTTGCTTTAGCCTGGGATAAACTGTCTACTCTAATATGATTTGCAACGAGGTTTGCCAGTCTCTACGCGCATATCACAGCAAGGCGCAAGAGGATTTTCAACAAGATTTTGCCCTAAAAATGGCTCAAGCTTGATGGGACTTGATGGGAGTTAGATTTGGCAAAAAAGAAAAAAAAACTTGTGTTGTAACGGTTTTGATAGTGGTGGTGGGGTGGAAGCCTAACCATTTGTTTGAAAGATTAAAAAAAGAGAATAAATAATAAACAACAAAAGCAAGGCATTTTATTTATGAATGTAGTTTTCCAAGTCAGGGCTGCCTCTTCATTCATTCAAAACAAGACACTTCTCACACACAGCAAAACTGCAAGGGGAATGGTGGCAAGCTCAATTTCCATCCCTGATTATGCAAATATGTTGTTGGTTTTTAAGTTGACAGGCGCTGAGATACTTTTGTGGGTTAGCTGGTACGCCGGCGGCCTGCTAAGGTATTAATATGTGGGAAACCCTGAGAGCCAAATAAAACAAAGCATTTGTCTAAGTAAAAAAAGAAAAAAACAGTAAGAGTAATATGACTGCTTAAGATTAAGATTTGGGAGGAGATGTATTTTAAAACAAAAATCAAATAATCACTCTTTTTTTGTTTTGTTTTGTTTTGTTTTGTTTTGTTTTGTTTTGTTTTTTAAACGTAGGGTTAGGGTTAGACCAAGATACACAGACTATTCAAGACCTGTTTGTTTAAGCTGCAGAACTTGAATGGAGGTGTATGGGCTCAAGGGGTGAAACCACTGGTGCCCCCTCCTGGTAGAAAGAGGCTGCACAGCTCCATACACACATTCCACAACAGAACTGGCAGCGCTAAATTAGGGACAAAATGAACAAATAGCTTGACAGCAATTTGCAAATGCATTGCATGGGAACTTTGAAACTGAGCTAATGAAGCATAAACTACCCCTTACATATTTTCGGGAAACATCTTTACAAATCTGCATGCACATTGCAAATGTGATTTCAAATCCAAACACGCATTTGCAGATCTCAATGCATTTTTGGAGATCACATATTACAAATTTATAATAAAGTCCTGATTTTATTTCCATAAAGAAATCTTCTGAGCTTACAAGGTGTCTCTACAGAGATAGGCCTTAACATGACATAATGTGTGCGTGTGTGCACACATGCACATGCAGGACATTCTGCTTATTAGAAAGCATAGCTGACAACAGAGAGACACAAGATGGGAGAAAGGGAATGATGTGAAAAGGGGCTGTCAGCTATACTCAACCATGATACTGCAAATATAGCATGAGCCAATAAGATGCCCCATATGAGTAGTACTGGCAGTAGTTTTAAGCCCATTCATCATGCAAAATTTCAAGTTAGCATCCAGCATCTCACATTTGAGAAGCAGTGGTGGAATAAATAGATAGATAGATAAATAAATAAGTAATGTGTGTTTGTGTGACAGAGAGAGAGAGAGAGAGAGAGAGAGAGAGAGAGAGAGAGAGAGAGAGTGTCTGCATCAATGTGTTTTTGAGATGGGAGTGTCCTCCAGCATAGATATACCCTCTTTCACTCTCTGTTATCCTCCAGTTTTAGAGAATCACTGTGCTTAAAAAAAACTTCCCTTCAGAGCACAGACAAACACAGAGAGAGGCTTAAAGCCAGAGTTTGTCATTTCAGGCAAGCAGATACAGCGAGGCATGGATTTCATGGAGTTGTTTTTCATTTCTCTTGGTTTTGCAGTTGTTCTCTACCATGGAGTGAAACTGTTACTCTTCAGCAGGATGCTTTATCCCAAAGTGTGGTTCCCAATGCCCAAGTCCTTCTTCAGCTCTATGGGAGAGTGGGCAGGTGAGCTGTCACATCTTGCATGTGTACATATTCATGTGTGTGTCTGTGTATGTTAATTTGCATGTGGGTGTAGGGTGAAGCTGCCCTTGAGACAGATAAGATTTTTGACATGATAATGGCGTTGAGTTAGTTAGTTAGTGCTGGTTAAGGTCAGTATAAAGTCAGGCAAGTTTAAAAGTTAACTTAAAGATAGGGTTAAGGACAGGTAATTAAAGCAGTTTGTTCAAGGTTAGGATAACATCAAAATCTGATCTGGGATCAGCACTGACAGGCAACTTCACCCAGGATGAGCTATATGAGTATGTATGCAAATAAACAGTAAAAATTAGTGATTTGAATGAGCTTCTTTGTCAATAATGGACTTATGAATGAAAAAGGAGCTGCTCCTGTTGTAGACCTAATTTGACTCTGCATGGTCACACAAGCTCAGCCTTGCTGCTTATGTGGTTTGTTAATATTGTGGCAAGTGCTGACCCTCCTTCAGTAACAATGTGATTGGTGGAGAACAAAGAGTTCTCACAGAATGCAAATTATGCTCTATTGAAATTTGCTCCTTGATTTGTAAAATCCACGTTGCCATAGAAATGCAAAAGCAACATCAGGCTTTACCGAAGTATATCAGAGGTTAAAAAATATATATGCAGGCTCATTTTCAGTCTGTTCCTTTTATGTAAATGATTTGTTCTTGTAATGGGGTGTTATGTTGAAAAGAGACAAAACAGACGTGACAGTCGAGCATGAGCCTGGATTGAAGTCTACTCAGTCCTGCAGACACAGTATATTATCTGATGTAAGAGGAGGAAGTTAAAGGAGCTGCACACTCACTGCATTAAAACTTAAACTGTTCATTAGTCTCCCAAGTATCTCAGCTATGTGACCAGGCTCAATGTGAGTTGTATGGCAGGACAAACAAGAATTGTGACTTCAGGTTGTTAAGTGTAGTTATGATGATGATAATGATGATAATGAAGACGATGATGATGATGATGATGATGGAAACTATTTACATAGCACATTCCATACAAGGGGTGTAGCTCAAAGTACTGGACAATGATTCAATGATTCAATGATTTTGAAGAGTGAAGTGCTTGCACAGTATTGACTAGTGGCCACCAAACTCCTGTGGAACATTTTCCTCCCTCATGTGCAGGTCGACAGGTTGGTTAAGGTTGGGAGGGGAATACTTTACCCAGCTAGTGCAGAGATTCAAACTTGAACACAGCAGACGAATACACAGTATGACTATATTTCTGCCCAATACGGTTTAGAGCACACAGTCATCTCCAGCTCAGCCATCAAACTCTTTCCCGGTAATTACTCTGAAAGTTTCCCGTGGAGGTCCCAGAGCAGTGTCATCTCCTTATGAGATTTCCTTTGTTATTTTCTGAAGAGCTCGTCCAGCCTCCCACAGTGCTACAACTGCCTCATAAAGAAACCAACAATGCTGGGCCAATCTTTCCTTTCTTTGCTAAGCTCCTCTTTCATTCCAGTCCAGCACAGTGGAAAAACAGCAATTAGAACAGTATGAAGGGTATCGAGGCTGGATAAACCCCTTTCCCTCTACATTCATCTTGAAGCCCATCTCCAGACCACTGGAAGCCACATTTGCATGAGTTTGTTTCACCTTCAGAGTAGTCTCATTTCATTATCACAGGTCCTGAGATGTTGCACTGAATGGTGTAGGGCCAAAATGAGGACAAAGCAAGCATGAACTGAATGTTTAAAGCGTGTGTGTGTGTGTGTGTGTGTGTGTGTGTGTGTGTGTGTGTGTGTGTGAGTCAGTGCATGTGTGTGCCTGTTGGTGGAAGTGTTTGAGGACAGCTTGTGTGTCTTAAGACTTTAACACATAACATCATAAATGTTTTTTTTCACATTTGCGTTTTTTTCAAGGCCCAGAGCTATAAATTTTATCTTTAGTGATGTATTATATAATATACTGGGTAATCCACAGTAGCCTGTGCATTTTTGCAGCTATCTTGTTTACATTCTTGTTTGGGTGCCACTCAGTGTGACACCAATGCTGCAGCACTGGTTCCCTGTCGGTGAGAGCCTGTTGCTGTGCATCAAAATGTGCTTTGCAACTAAGAGATTCAGTTAGTTGAACTGAATGGTTGTGAAGCAGCACAACAGATAAAAGTGAGGAAGGAGGGAAACCAAGGTTTCTTCCTTTCTGGAATCCAGAACAGAGGCCTCTTGGCTCTCTGAACCGAAGCTCATCATTTTAAAGGGGACCTCTATTGTTCACAAGGCCACTAACAAATGCCCCATTTTTTCTGTGGTGGCCCTCAAGCTGTCACAGACAAGCGCATACTCATACTTCTTTTGCAAGGTTATTTTAGAATACTGAAAGTAAAACAAGGACGAAAGAGTTTTGGATGAAAAACTCACATGCACAATTTTAATGTGCATGTTATCATCTATCTATCTATCTATCAATCAACTGGCAAATAAAAATATTAATTGCGAAATTATTAATTGCATTCTATCTATCATCTAAAGGTTCAAATCAAAATCTTCTTCCTTATATATCATTCAGTGATTCAAAACTCAAGTGGACAGGGATTACCATCTGAAAAATCTGAGGAAATAAATAAAAAGCTGAAAAATGAGTCTTTGGTCTGGGTAATCAGGTCAGCGTTCATGAGGAGATGGGAGAGTGGTAGGATGGGTCACAGAGACAGGCGTCTCCAGTCTGTTCTCTATCTTAGCAATTTATTTATCAGAGCTGAGGAACATACTGTTTTGGTGTGGGTACACTGTGTTAGTACAGCATGAAGTTGCTTATTAAACACACACACACATACCCAAGGATTTGATTGACAGCTGAAGAAGCAGGACAAGATAATAGAGCTTTGATTCACAGTGCCCCCAGTGTTTAGTATGGACACTGCAGCAAACTGTAAAAAAAATGAGGCGATTGGCTTGTTGAAACATTCTTTCTTCCTACCTTCTCCGTTTCAGTGGTGACTGCCGGGTCAGACGGGATAGGGAGAGCATATGCCTTTGAGGTACGACGTTCAATTGTTTAAACTGCACCGCTTGTTTCTGCACCTGTAACAAATTAACCTGAACTTGAACTTGAAAATCGTCACCAAAAGTAAAAATGTGCAGTAACATTCATTTTGACACATCAGTCTTTAACTGTGTGCATTTGGTTGTCTCTGAAGTAATGTTTTCATAGTTAATGCACATATTATGTGGCTTCATTATTCATGTGTGATTTTATCTTTTATTGTCATCTAATTTTCAAACCTGAGTAACAGAGACATTATCAGAATCGTTTTCATGTAACAATACAATACATGCCCATCTGGTACTCTGCAGGTTAAAACAAACAATTATTTGCACATAACTGACCCAGGTCTATGAATGTCCCTGTCTCTTCATGTCTTTGTCACCTCTCCTCCTGTCCACCTCTACATCACTGCTGCCCCCAGCTGGCTAGTCAAGGGATGGACGTGGTTATTCTGAGCAGGACCAAATGGAAACTGGACCGGGTAGCCCATGAGATAGGTCAAACAAAACCTAATTTATGTTATGTTTATATTCACTTTTTATATTTAATCTTCTTTCTAAATGCTGTATTTTATGTGTTTGCTGTTTGAGTCATGCTTTGTCATTAGCATTGTTGCTGTCCTTTACAGATAAATTGTCGACTTCTTATCGTTGCAGGGGAAACTACTGGGCAGACAGTGAAAGTGATAGCAGTAGACTTCACTGAGGAAAATGACTTTGTTGAAATTGAGAATAGCCTCAAACATTTGAACATTGGGGTGTTAGGTAGGTAACATTTCTATTCCTTCATGCAGTTTTTGAATCAAATAATAATGTTTCCACACACAACACACACACACACACACACACACAAATGTAATTAATTAGGATAGTAATATTCAGTGCTTTGCTGGTACGGTCTGCTCCATATGAAATGCAGTCTTCTTTTTTGTGTTCCAGTCAATAATGTAGGCATCTTGCCCACCTTGATCCCCTGTAAATTCCTCGAGACTCAAAACCTGGAGGAGGTCAGCGGTGCCACAGCAGTGTACTTCATACTGTGCTAAGATGCTGGGCTACTAACCTGTGGGAGGCTTCTGCTTACATCATTTTGCATCCCAGATTTACTAAATTTACTACTTTGGGACATGCAAAATGGCTGGAGAGTGTTGCATCCAGTGAAAGGAAAGCGTAAATTCTTTGGTACTTGAGCGCTCTGTGGGATTCCTGATATACTAATTTAGTCCTGCATAAGAGTTTTTTTCTTGTCACCCCTGCACTGAACTTCACAGTATCCCAGATATCCCTCTATTCACCTTAGTCCCCCTGTCACTTCATATTTCTCCTCCCTTAATTATCAAGTAAGACAGCTTTATCTGAAGGTGACTCATGCTGATTTATCCTTGCAGACAATTACGAAGGTGATAAACTGCAATATTCAAACTATGGTCAAGGTAAGAGTGTGTATTTGCAGTTACCTTTCTTAACGATGATTATGTGAATTCTCATTGTTGCCTTAAATCTGAAATAGTTTCCTTTATTCTTTAGATGTGCAGAGTAATCCTTCCAGGCATGGAGAAAAGGTTTTGTTTTCTTCATTAGGTGTAATGTGTCATTAGATAAGATTGAAGAATATTTAGCGTAACACTCTCTTTTGCCCTGTGTATGTATGACGTGCATGTGTTTGCATGCACATCTGCCTCTACAGAGGGAAAGGGGTGATCGTGAATGTTTCTTCAGGGATGGCCTGTGTTCCCTCCCCTCTATACACCCTGTACACTGCATCAAAGGTCAGTACAGCACCACCTGTTCACTTACACCTCGTTTAATTCACTTTGCAGTCAGCCACACTGAGATGTGGTTGTGTGTGCGTGTGTGTGTGTGTGCGTGCGTGTGTGCATGCATTTGTCATCTCTGCACTCCTGTAGGTGTTTGTGGAGCGATTCTCCCAAGGTCTTCAAGCTGAATACAAAGACAAAGGAATTATTATACAGGTACTTTGAATTATATCAGGATTCAACCTCCAAGTTTTAGAAAGTTAACATGTGCGCTATGACAGCCAGAAAGTTCAGCTGAATTTGAATTAGTGGAAAACTTTTGCATGTTTTGTTTCAAATTCAGAATCTGGCCAAGGCTGAAGGATGCACATACACACAGTGTCTCTATCTTTCTCTCAGACAGTGGCTCCATTTGGCGTCTCGACTGCAATGACAGGATACATGAAGACCAACTGGAACACCCTGTCACCGGAGGACTTTGTTAAGAGCTCCTTGCAGTATCTCACAGCAGGAGACAAAACATATGGCAGCATCTGTCACATGATCCTGGTAAGACACACCACAAACAAGCAGAGTCACAATCATACTCACAATCAAACAATAATGATCAATATGTTCTCATGATTATGGCTGTATGTCTATGTGTCTTGTGCCTACAGGGATGGTTTCTAGAGTCTATTCCTCCTCAGATTTTGCACACAGAGACCATGCAGAGCGGTCTACAGCAGTATGTCAAGAAGAGACTGGTGACCTGACATCCACCTTCGCCTATCATCAAGTGCAACTTTTTGCAAAGGGTAGTAAATTAAAAAATCAGGCATGGAAATGTAAAGACTATTGGCACGAAAATTTGTCATTGTATTTTTCTACTTTTTTGTTTTTTAGTGCAAAAATAAAAAAATAAAGGGGTAAGAAACAGTTTGAAAACCCCTGTCATATAGCATATAGCTCTAATGCTACCAAACTTATACATACTAGATCTCCTGTGTGTATGTTTGGTGAATGATCTATGAATAGATGAATGAATGGATGTATAGATGGGGAGTAGATATTCAGCCGCAAAACACTTTTATTAATCATCTTTTTGATAGGATACCCTCAGGAAAGTGTCTCATTGTTTTTATAATTTTCTTCAGTTATTAGTGTTGAGAGTGAAGGATATCTCTGTTTTTCTTGTCAGAATGTTCAACTTCCCAGACTTCTCCAATATATCCAATATATTCCAAATGTCACTATTAATCAGCCGACTCTGACATTAAAGAAACAAGAGCATCACGTCAGTTCGTGATTTGCGTGAATTTAATGTCGACCACAAACCTCAAGAGACTTCAAACACTCACTTCTGGACTCAGCAAATGTGAAACACTGATACTGCTGTCCAGTTAGGGGTGATTAGTGTGTGTGTGTGTGTGTGTGTGTGTGTGTGTGTGTGTGTGTGTGTGTGTGTGTGTGTGTGTGTGTGTGTGTGTGTGTGTGTGTGTGCGTGCGTGTGCGTGTGCATGTATGTGTATGTGTGTGTCCAATTCCCTATAGTCATAAATCTCAGAGAAGAATATGGGTGAAAAGGAGTCTGATGCCTTATCTGCTGAACTGCTAAAGAGGAGCCATCCTGATTTGTTGTTGTCCTCTATACACCATGCTGTGAATGACACACACACACACACACGTACACAAACACACCTGCAACTGTCATCAGCCTCCTCCTCTTCCCTTCGCGATGGAGGGAACATTTGATCGGATGAGCGTACAACCAGACGGCTTAAGCCACAGTGTCAGTCAACGGTCCGATAACCGCAAAGCCAGTCAGAGGTGGAAGCGGGATGGATGAAAAACTATCCGCTTCCCGAGAAATGAAAACACCCGAGAGACCCCAGATTGGATTGTCTGCTGCTTAGAGGATAATTTAGGGTCTTTAAAACATGCACAGACGTCCACTTGCGCACACGTGCCTCCGCGTACATGCAGAAACAGACACACGCACACAACCACTGGGATTAGTATGTACGACCTGAATGTCCAAACGAAAAGAGTAACTAATCACGGGGTTACCAGACTATTTAAACAGTCGTGATGGATGATCCTCCCCGAGAGAAATAGTGCAGGGAAGTGGGAAAAAAAAGTGAGAAGAGCGGTCATGGTGACCCAGAGCTTCTGAGTATGCTGACCCACGACTGGCCTGGCTGTTTGTGAAATCCAAAGAAACACTCATCTGACACTTAGACACGAGAATAAACATAAGAATCTTATGTTTAAGACCATATGTCTCTTCTCAAAACACAGTTACAAAGCACACGGTAACAGTGAAACTTCACAGTGGACCATAAAATTGGGTCAAAAACAATTAATCAAAGACAGTTATCCAAGAGGCAGTACTCCATTTCCCATGAAGCACCAGTGTTAGAAGGTTGACTGCCATCAAATCTGGGACCAATACTAATACAGGTAATTGATCAGAAATCAAGATGTAGTCACTTAATTTTCAGCCTTTTTCAAATTTAGAAACTAATAATCTAAGTGTATAAAGTTCAGTTAAACTAAGGCTTGACATCAGGGCTCAGCAGAGACCTTTTTAAATTTGCTATCAGCAGTGAATAAGTTGTGTCATTGTACTCCTTCATCAAAATGAGACCTTGGGCCAGTGGCAGCCTGTGAGAGATTTCTGACTAATCTCTGACTTATCTCTGGAGACATTGCAATATAAAACACATCAAATACATTCAATGCAAACAACAATGTGTAAACCAGTACAAGAAACAGAAAGCTGATGACAAAGATACGTGTATTGACTGGCTGTCTGCCCCTTGTCAGTCTCTGTAAGTGGCCTTGGGCTAAATTATCTGTGTATCCTTGGAATTTATTGTGTAACTCAACATAACTCTCTGACAGATCACAGAGGTCCATCAGAACAGACTGGTGGCAATTTGGAGTCTAGAGTCTTGTTGGTTACTGTGATTTATATCTATGGCGCTACAACATTGTAGTCTATCAAACTTGACTTGAACTTCTTAATAAAGAACTTTGAAAACACCCTAGACAAGAGTTTATATGGGATGAACTCTGAATGTATTCCTTCCTTTACTGAGCAGTAATTCTGTGGTTGTTACTCACTCTGTAGTTTCTTACAAGGAACATTCTTGTAGCAACTTGAGTAGTGCTCAACCTAGGGGTCAGGATCCCCCAGGGGGTTACAAGATACTTTTGGGTGGTCACAAGATTTTGTTTCTTCTTATAGAAAAAAAAAATCTACAATGCAACTGTATTGTATCAATTTGTTCATAATATTCCCTTTTTTGCATTTTTCTTTCTTTTAAAATGGACTACTGAATTGTTTGCAGCTTCTAGGCTTCTTGTCCTCTTCTGGTAATCAAATGAAACAAAAGGGAAAATATTCTGTTGTTGCTGCACTGTCTACCACTCTGCATACAAGGGTCACTTGTCAACATCATTTTGTTTTAACTGGTCACAAACCAAAAATGGTCTCGTCCAACAGTATCTGACCCCAGCCTCCTCTGATCATGTAATAATTAGTGTTACCACTAGGGGGCATAATATGTAAAGCTTTCATAACAGCTTTTGATTCATGATTGGATCTGCAGTGTGTACAAAAAAAAGCGCCTTTCCAAACTTGCTCGGCTTCTTTCTCCCGAGTGTGAGGCTTCATCCTGTAACTGGGGGAATCAAAAATTGTCTCTGGCTGTTTAGTTTGTGGTGAATCCAAACGACGAGGCCCCACACATTGAGCACACTAATATTCTATCAAGATGATGGGAATTTCCAGGAGGTGTGTTATCTCTAATGTGGCTACTGTGCGCCTCCTCCAAAAGCCACAGTCTGAACAGTTGAGTATCACCTGCAGCTGAAATCAAAAGTTGTTTACCCCGATTTAACAACAGCCGGGACTTTCCTCACCTGGGGTGCTCCGCAATTTTGTGGTGCAAACACATTATGGCACCTTTTAATTTTCTGTTTTCAAAGCCTCTTTGAAGTCAAATGAGGTTCTGTGGGCTGACAGGTCAATATCACTCCTGTCATGTTAACTGGCTGTATGGAGCCAAGATGCCAAATTTCCCTCGCAGCATATGAGATTTCACTCTATCTTGCATGTACTTATAGAATAACAGGTTTAACGTCAATAATAATGTAATTTAGCACAAACATGCAATGACAGGCACTTCAATATCTACTGCTACTTGAAGATGAGAAGTTCATAAACGAAGGGGTCAGTGGAGAGTAGTTTTCATTGTTTTTACTTCGCTGGATGACCGTGGCCTATGTGGGTGGTCAGGACTGGAGGACGGTGTCTTCTGCTGAATTTGTGTGTGTGTGCGTGTGTGTTTGTGCGTGTCGGTGTGGGTGTGCTTGAGCGGGGCGAAAAGGGAGACAGAGGTGCTGCCTTTGAGGATGCTCCCTGTGTGACTCCTCTCCCCTCCCTGGACACTGGTTGCTTGTTGTTTCAGTAAACAGAGGGGTCCAGGGATGGTCCAAGACAAGCACACAGCCACCGCAGCCCACCCAGGAGCCAAGGTCAGGACTACTAACCTTCAGACACTCACACACGCACTGAATCAGCCACAAAATAATTTTCCAGGTTGACCCAGGAGCTGGAGCCGAAGACTGGAACTCATTCACCTCCATGCTTTCAAAAAAAAAAAAAATCCATCATACATGGTGGATGCTGTATCAAGAAAGCCGTTCTTTCCCTTCGCTGGATGATGCTGAACTCCCAATGAAAATAACTGAGTGAATTATCGGGAACCTATAAAACCCCAATTGCCCATTACATATACTATGCATTTCTGACTCCATATTTCCTTCAGTGGCTTTCTCTCTGAACATTTTCCAGCTTCAGAATGTGCTGTGCTTGTCAGTATGACACACCAGGATAAATATTTGAATATTTATACTAGCTGACATATTTCTGTGACATAATTACCACCCTGTCTCTCAAACTCTGTTCTCGAGCGCGCCGAGATCCACTCTCTCCG
>OMLF01027852.1:6841-26319 GCA_900302615.1 Holocentrus rufus
CGTGCCAGGCTTTATTCTAATGATGCTGTCTTTCCCAATCAGTGTCAAGCCCCTGCTGTAGAGAGAAAAGTCAATTATGAACCTTTCACTTTGCCATGCTCTGTTGATTCTACTTCTATCTTGCACAGTTCTGCATTTCATTGCAATTATATAGCAATAATACCGGGAGGGCATTCTTTGCAATGATTATAAGTACGAGGATGATGCAGCTAGAAGTGAGTTGCCACTGTTACTTGGCAGTCACAGATGTACCCATAATCACAGTAAAGAATGCCCTGAAGGGGATTATGGCTTTTATACACTAGTTACTATTGCACGTTTACTAAATGGATGGTTTTTAGTAGGAAGATGCACATTGAAAACCAAGTAAGCCAAGTAGCTCCTTTGTTACCAGCTTTGTGGGAGTTATTAGCACAGCTAAAATGTGTACTGGGCTTGTATGAAATCCAATATGTGTGCCTTCACATTTCTTAAAAACACATATTTTGTAACCCTTGACTTTCGAATTTTACAGTGCTTTACAATATGCAGAAAACGACTGGATTGCAGCCAACAAGCGGTTTTATGGATTTGTGTATGTTTTCTGTCCAAAAATTTACAAGACACAAGGATCTGCTGATTATCATCTTTGTTCACAGATAAGAGCTGCAAGAAAAAACAAATGCATTAAAGTTTACGGTGGGCAAGAACGTCCTCAACAAAGAGTATCCTTTCAGTCAGAGATTTCAGTGGGCAGACAAATAAATCTCTCAATCTCTCAATCTCATCCCAAGTTTGGAATGGATGTTCAATTATCTGGTTAATCCTGAGGGTGAAGAGGGTTTTGGTCCATTTACTACATTTCATATATACTGATCATTTTCAAAGCATGTGGTAGTGTTTTAGATGTTTGAATGGGTTTTTCCTACCCTCCATTTTCCTACCGTGCCATTTGTCTTCATTCATGCCAGTACCATATGAAAATCAAATTGCAGAGACTTGAAATATGAGACAGGTAATCCATCACTGTGAACATCCTGATTGGATTTATTTTTGTCAAAGTTACTTTATGGTTGCATGGTAACATAGTTTAATTTCTACATTGTTTTGAGAAGTCTTCATGTCCTCTGGTGTGTTCACGTGCTAGTGAGAAGCGCCGACATCTGGTACTTCAAATTCATCTCCCAAACAACATTGCATTCACATGGTATTTGGTTGGTTAATTAAACCCAGAGGACAAATGACAAACAAACATGAAAAAAGGATGATTTAGATTTGGCTTATTGCTTTTAAAACATATGAGTCAATCTGGTTAATGATCAAGTAGGAAATTTTTAATGAATTACAACTGCACATCCTCTCTGTTGCATCCAGAAACCTACACAATAGAACAAAAGTCAGCACCATAAAACAGTCCCGAAAGAAAGGACTGTTTCACAAACTTCAAACATACATGACCTCTAAATCTGAGCTGTTTGCTTGAGCTTTAGAAAAGTTAAGGGTTAATCACCTAAACATTTTGATTAAAACAATGTTCTTGTCCTGGATACAAGAACTTAATGTTGATCCTTCTGAAAGCTGCATTCACACACTCAACCATGTAATATATATTAGAAAGGTGTCGCCTACCTGATGTTCTCTATGGTAACAATCTGTAATTTAGAGCATCATTCTCCTAACATCTAAATTGGGCTTCTTTTATAAACACTTCAGCTGGATTATGTACCAAGGGAAAATCACAGCCTATGATAAATGTTGCCTATTGTAGTGTACTTCATTAATTTGAAAAGACTGAGTGGTGAAATGCATGAATATGAAAATGGGGGTGGACATATCCGTCACTGTAGCATGAAAGGATGCCTTCAAGAACAACAAAACTCACTGTGTAGTCAGATGAATGAGTGGACACGTTTCTTTTTCCCATGTGGTCTTTTTGTTCCACATCCACAAATAGCTGAGACCACCTTGTGTTTCAAATCAAACGCATGCAAACATGTTAATAAGCAGTAAGCCATACAGTTGTACTTCCGGATGTGCTCTCCCTCAGTAGCTAATTAAGAAGATATCTTTTTGATCTCATAATAGCCCTGCTGCCAGGGTAAACAAACAAAGTGACAATGACACAAAAAAATGTATTTTTGCACTTCAAGAGAAGATCAAGCTCTCATAGATGTCTATTTTTAACAGTTTTGTTGAGTAATGTCTCCAGTAGCATAGGTGTAATGTGATTTATTAAAATTTTTCTCAGACATTAGGCAACTCAAAGCTGTAAAAATACAGCATTTGCAAGAAACTTTACAAAAAATAAAAAAGGAACACTGATGCCAATTCCATGTAAAACACAGAAACTCAAAAAAGACATTTTGCATAGTTTTTTTTTTTAAAGCTGTGATGGTACTATAGACTTTGGCTACCACAGAAGTGAGATGATTTATGCCACATTACAATGCAGTTTAATGTTTTTTTATTTCATGAATTAGAAAGTCAATGTGAAACACCCACTGCTAATGTTTAAGAGTAAAATGACAATGACCTTTAAAGAAATCATGCAGTGGACCTTAAATATTGTAATTTAGACTGCATTTAGAAGGGGACTGGTTGGTTGCACATCCAGTCTGTTCAGGCCAGATGGATTAAAGTAGATTTGAAACTTCCTCCCCAGAATCTCAGGGTAGCAAAATCAACATCAGCAAATCTCCTTTAAAATGTACTTCTGTGTAAATGTCTTTGCTTCAATTTCTGTTTATCTCTCATCATTTTGTTCCCTGGTATTATTTTGTTTTGCCATTTTCATCTTTTTTGCTCATTCTTTCTTTTGTCTCCTGTCTTTTACTTCTATTTACTCCCCCGTTTAGTGTTGTTGAATTTACACAACTGTTTCTGTAAAGCACTTGGAAAATTGTTTTGAAAGGTGTTATATAAATAAAGGCAATTGTTACATTGAGGTGTAACAAAACTCAAGTTCACTCAACCTTGATCCCTCTCAGTATCTGTAGGTTGAGTATAGCTCAATGTTGGTCGGGACAATAGTAAAAACATGAGCAGCAGTGGTTATTTACATGCAGTTAATGTAGCAGACAACAGTTTCACATCTGAAATCATTTGTTGCCTCGACTCCCACGCCACCCATAACACTAAACGTCACAGGACAGAATTCCACTTTCCTGCCCAGTGCTATGCATTCTACTCGTGATTTCCATATTTCCTATAGACCTGGAAGGCAGCATCAGGTGAACGTCATTAGTTGCTACGTCTGGTAACAGTAGCGTCAGGTAGCCATGGAAACATGGCCGGTGTCACCCAAACTGCTTTCGTACACTAAACTTTGCCCTTTTTTCTGGTTGCTTCAAATGATAAAATAGCTGCTCTGGGAAGCAACACTTGAAAATGGTTGGGAACGTAACATAACGTCCGTCTGGTAACGTCAACTAACGTTAGCCTCATACAGTTTATGGCAAAGCTACAGATAATGAATTTATCATCGGCTATACTTAGCGAACATTTGCGCATCTATTTATAACGGTCACGTAACGTCACGTATAATGTTCAAGAATAATTATCAGGTAAATTGGCTCTTCTAAAGTTTAGTCAGTGTAACCAACATATCTACATAGGTTAGCAGCCACTGGATGTGAAAATACAATTTGTTCATCTGCTAGCTAAAAAAAAAATGATGGAAAATGTTTTTCTTGCAGGGTGGAGCTGTGGTTGAAATCTTCAGTGCACAGGGAAAAGACCCTGCTGCAAAATGGAAACTTAACGGAGGGCCATCAGCCATACGTAAAGTGAGTTTTCAAAGTTGCTGCTTAATCCATATGACAGCCTCCATATGCGCTCAGCATTTAGCAATACATCATATAGAAATCTAATTATGAACCTAAATAAGAGTAATAACGGAGAGAGCGTTTTGTTGAGAAAAGGAACAGGCTGTCTTTGATTGACCTGCCATCAGATGTTTCCTGAATTCCAACCGAGATTTTAGGGTGTTGCATTTTTTTGTGCTACCAAGGGAAATGCTGATGTCATCACTGAATTGGGGTATCAGAGATGTTTGAAATAAGTTAAAGTTGATGAGAGCAGTAGGGCTACACAATTAGCCACTTTGGTCATACTTACCATGCATGTAAGGTCTGATCCCCTGGTATTTCTTCCCCTAGGAGTTTCAAAAAGAAGTCAAAGGATTTGTGTACTGTCTGGAGGGTTGCAGCCAAACTGTAAAAATGCAAATGCCAGAGGATAGTAAAATGGCTCGTAAGTCTATGATACTTGTTCCTTTGAAAAAAATATTTTGTTGTGGCTATTTGTACTGGATTACATTGTTTCTCTTCTTTGCGTGATGTTTTTTTTTTTTTTTTTTTTTTACCCAGTTGGCCTCCTTCAGAGATTCTTAGTCCTTCAAGTGAATATTCCTCAATGCAAAGACTTTTCCACTGAGCTTGTGTAAGTACAGTAGGTCTGTATTTTTCCTACTTCAAAATAAGGCAAAATTGGTACCCCAAATTTCTGTGAACATGTCCTCAGTGCAATATAGCACTAAAATTATGTTTAATCCAATAAATGAACACTTTCTTACATAACACAATAATTGATTCTTTCATATGAAACACAGAAAACAGTTCTTGAATCCAAATGAATTCCCCTCAAACCTCAGAGAGAGAGAGAGAGAGAGGGAGGGAAACATTTTGTTCACCTCCAGTAAAAATTACTGTATTTGAGACTCATTTTATTGTTTTTTTTTTTTTAAATCTCTTGAGGTCCCCTGATAAATTGACTGTATCTTACTGATGAGAGTTGTGGCTTTGCTTGAATAAACATCCATAATGACGTGATATTGGTTTGATTTACTATAAAACAATAAGTGCTTTTCACCTGTCAAGTTACTGTGCTTGCTCATTTTCCTCACTCATCCTCTTTCTAAAGAAGACTGTTATCTTGCCAGTCATGATACAATCTGCAGGCTTAGAAATATTAAACAATTTGTCTTAGTAAAACAAATCATGTGGGAGTTTCAAACACATTCAGCTTTTCCCTATGTACACGGTGCTGACTGTGGCTCCTTTTGTGCAATGCACTGTGGTGTTTTTGTATTGATATCACTAGATTTAGTCACTGAAAGAAGACTGTCACTGCGTATATGTCAGTTACCCATGATCTAATTAATAAAACACAGTTTATGTATAATCAAGGCTATAATGAATAGACTCCATCAGTTTATTTTGCCCTGGTCTCTTTATGGGCTGGAGGAAATTCAGTTTACCATACACACTTGCTCTTTTCGGTGGTTGTGTAAATGAAGCCGCTGATGAGTGTTGAGGGACACATTGAAAACAAATGTAGAAAGAAATGGGTTTAAAATAATTTCTTACTCTGTGGATATTTGCTGTTTTACTGAATCCCAGCTTGAACTTATACATGCACGGTGTCTGTGAGTGTATCTGTTTTTATTTTTATTTTTTAAGCGTTCCTTTTTTCTTGCACAATAATGTGCCATCATAACTAATTTGACGACAGTATAATATGAAAATCTGACATCAGTACCTTACAATAGTGTACCCTTTGAGATCATCAGAACTTGTGACTTGTGATGTGACTTGTGATTTCATTGATACTGATTTTTTAATGTTAGCAAAATGCAACTGTCTGTGTGTGTGTGTGTATGTGTGTGTGTGTGTGTCTTGCTCTTTTGTTTATCCTGGTCTTTCTCTCTCTGTCTTTTTATTTGTCTCTCTTTGTGTGATACAAACACCTCTCTGTGCCTGTACCTCTTTCTTTTGATTACTGATTGTAAATAATCACCATTATGTTCAGGACTGATGGCTGACATCTCTTTGCCACAGTAATTGCAGCTTGGCAGGGCTACACTCGAACCGGGAGGAGGGGAAGGTGAAAGCGGTTACCAAACCTTATCAAACTGTAAGACTGGCTAGGAGACAGTGCCATAAGTGTCAAGTGTCATAAATGTCACGGCCTGCTTTAATTTTTGCTGGTTTTCACGCCAGAAAACACACATTATCTCAGATAAAGAAAAGTGCTCCTGTGGGTGCTCTCATTGGAGGCTACGGTACATTGTGCTTCTTCATGATTAGGTGACTGCATGTCTCTGTGTTTGAATATGTCCGTGTGTGTGTGTCTGTGCAGTCTTTTGTGCATTCAAAACTGGATCATTCACGATTCACATATCACATAGAAAAAGACATTTTATGATAGAATTTTTTCCCAGTTGTTGACAGGTGCCTTTTTAATAATCTCTTCTGATGGATGTCTGCTTTGAAGCTTTTGTAAAATGATGGGATTGTCTTGGATTGTCTTCATGGATTGTGATTTTTTAAACTAGAAAAACAGCACTTCTTTGCTGCATAAGCAACAGGTCTCTTAGTGAAATAATTGCTTTATTATTAGTTGAGAAATACCTAACATTTAAAATAAAATAGTAAATATTTCATTCTCCATGTATAATGAGTTATTGTGGGACAGTCAGTAGAAAATAGGTAAATTTTGCTCACTTGGTGGTGGCTAGATGGTAACTGTTGCATTGTGGCACCAATAGTTGAAGGAGTAGAATCAATCGGAGGAGGAGAAGAATGAGGAAGATGAATCGTTGGAATATTAGCAAGAGACTGAGTGGAAGAATGAGAAGTAGATGGAGGAGTTGTAATTATAAGAGGAGCAGTAGGATGTCTGAGGAACATCGACAAACATGAGTTTAAAAGGTCCAGAATGAATTCGTGCATTACCAGCTAATGTTACAGCATTTGGCTTACAACATTTCTGAACATTCCACAGTTCATATCTATGGGGAAAAAAGAAAAAAAAAATCAAATGTTTCAATAAGTAAAAAGAAAATCAAAAATGTTATTGCCTCAGTGCATCCCCCTAACTATCTTTAAAAACCCTATTAAAGTACCATTTTAAAGTTCGAACAAAGTCTCGAGCTGAAAATACGTGGAAGAAGTGACAGTGCAACATTATTGGCGAGAAGAATAAAAAAAAATCAGCACTCCCACTAATAACACTGAAATGATTTTGAGTTTCTAGCATATAATATTTTCCCCATTCCTCACCAAAATTGATTTTTTTTTTTGTACGTGGTAGCAATCGTTATTTTGGATGAACTCATACTATTGTGCGTAGACCTTGAAGTTTGTGTGATATTACTGCTCAAGGCTTTTTCCTACGACTCTTGTTCTATTTTCTTTTTCTCTCATCAACAGGATAACTGATATTGGGCATCTGAAAAGAAGACTTTACCTATCCACAGTGCATAAGGACTTGTCTGCTACGCCTTTGCATGCAAGGATACCTTTTGTTGGACTAAAACGTAATATTGTGAGTATTTCAGTCGACATACTTATTCTGTCACAGTGTCTCTAGATCTGCTTTCAGCTTTGCAGTTTTATTGTTACTATGCCTCAGTGTTTGCTTTTTTTATTGAGCTGTTTCTTTATTACATCCTCTGAACCTTAAAATAATATTTCCTCCATTGCCTTAGTGGTCTAACTTGTGCATCGACCTCGTATCATTCACCGGTGAACTGTTCAAGGGTGCCGCCTTTCTGACTCTGGATGGCATCACTTTGTCCGCCAGCTGCAAACTGCGTCGAATCTTCACAATGAAAACAGAGCCCGCAGGAATGTCAGATCATGGTAACACAGTTGGGCACACAAAAACAATTCATGTCAAAACAGCTTTATCAGTTTACCTTGACTGACAAGTCTGGGCTACATCTGAACCACACCACACACACATGCTGGCCAGACACACACACAAACATTGCCATTAGGGCCAGGCGATATGGAAAAAATCAAAAATCATGATATCTTTGACCGAATACCTTGATATTGATATTTTGATGATATTGTAGGAATGACTATTGGTGCCTCCATAAGATACTTGCACACAAGAGATTTTTGGTTGCTTATAAATGTGTGATGTCCAAGCAGGTAGAGGCAGAGAGCAGAACAAGTACAACAGTCTAATAAGTTCAGAAAAATTGCATTTACTGTAATGCACATTTCAAAATAAGGAAAAGGCAACACTTATGTCATATCATGATATTATAATATCCAAAATCCCAGATGATATCTAGTCTTATTTCACAATATTGATATAATATTAATATGTCGCCTAGCCAGAATTGCCATTGTGATAGATCTCACCATTTATTGATTTTTTTTTTTTCTCTGAAAAATGTAGCTTTGGCTTTTAGTGGACATTAAAGAGAAGCAATAGTCATGTACTCACAGATGCAGGTAATCCATGCTCTTCCCTCCAGAGTTCTGTTTCTTCTTTGTGGGCTTTTGATGTTACCAGTCTGTCAACTTTAAACTGGACTTTGTATGAAACAACTGTGTGTGTGTGTGTGTGTGTGTGTGTGTGTGTGTGAGTGTGTGTGAGACTGAGAAAGAGAGCGGCAGAGAGAGAATTGGCTATTTTCTCTGATAGTTGGCTTACTGTCATTTTTCTGAGAGAACAGTGGTGGTTTTGTTTAGCCCCGATATGGCTCAGCAGTGCCTGATGCAGTTAGTTACGCAGTGCACATCCCAACTCTAGTTGCCAGCAGAGAATGCACTGTCATTTTGTATTTCTCAATAGATCCTAATGTTGCCATCGCCGTCTCATGTCATGACAATGTGGCGTCCAAGAAGAGGTTTTTGGTCTGCTTTCAGTTTCAGGCTCCATGTGAATTGTTTCTTATTTTAATCCAGACACGTTTCTCAGCGGAGCTGGTCTCATGGACTCGATCCCCCGTACCTGCCAGTTCCTCCCTGATGTAAACCACGTAACCCTGGTATTGAACATGGAGAAGGTGCGGCAGGCAGATATGAGGACTGGCCTTGTGAATTCTGACAGTGGTAGGTAAGAGCAAATCACAGGATTTTAAAGAAACAAAGCATAAAATCAAACTTATACCTTTTTAAGGCATCACAGCCAGCTAATCTACTTTGTTGATTCTGAGCTGCTATTATATAATGAGAGTTGCTCAAGGTGTGAGATTACACATTTGACTGGCATTAAAAGACATGCCCATGAATCAGTTTGTGCTGATATGCTCACAGGGAAGCATCCAGGTGCATAAATGTGTGGATGTAGAGCACCTTTTTTCTTCAAAGAGGCTCTGATGACAATCGATTTGTTTTCCTTGTATGGAATTCATGTGGACTTAATTTTTTTGTTCATTTGCACCTCACTTGTACTCAGAGAGCTGCAATTATCTCCTCATATAAAAAAGATATGCACCAGTAATTCAGTTCCACTGTGCTCTGCTGCCTCTGTGGCCTTTTTTATTAGCGCTTATTTATTTGTTCTGACAGCTGTCTAAGTCATGTTGAGTCACCCGGCAGTGCCCATAGAAATGAAAAGTAACCACACACAAGAAATAGCTTTCATAATTAGCATCTGCATTATTAGCATAACATTCCTAACAATAATTAAAAGGATTGCTATTAAAGTAGGCATCCAATCTAACTGTGTGAAAAAGATGCTTGATGAATACTGCTGCTTCAGTACACAATCTGTCAGGAATGGTTAAAAGAAACGAACAGCAGTTCATTTTTTTTCATGCAGCGATTAGTTGAACCTTTTATCCCAGTGCTTCGCCAAAGACTGTCTTTCTCAAGGTCACTGAATTATTACAAATAAACTGTTGTCATCTTGTTCGTCTATCAGTCGCAGATCTTATCCATTTCATCTCCTGTGTGCTGAATCTGCTGCATCAAAGAAGTTTAATGACAAAGCGTCCTCTTTTCAATTAAATCCTTCTTCCTTCCTTAGTATATCCAATTTAGCCCGCTTTATAACATGTTGTCATCCTATGTGTCTGCTCTCATGAGGATCAGACAGAAAGTGTCATTTGTTACTGTGGAGGTGGCCCTAATGAGCCCTGGCACAGATACAGCAGGGTCAGGCCATAGCTACCAGCAGTCAGTCACTGGCCATTTACCTTTTTCACACAATGATATGGAAAAGATGGACAATTTGCATTGACTGATTATAGAAAAAAATCTAAATCAGCTTATCAGTAATTTATCCTTTATATTTCTGGGGCTGCCTTCTGCCTGGTGATGTTATAAGTGTCTTACTGAAAGTCCACCACATCAATGGGCCATGCATCTGTTTTCTCTCCAGTTTCTGTCTTTGATGCACTCCTGAATGTTTGCCCCTTCATCAGAGCTTCTGCAACTCGACCTTGACTCTTCCATGTTTGTTGTTATTCATTCTTTTGTATTCCCAATGGCTGGCAGGTTTTCTAGCTCAGCTCTCATCCATATATATATATCGCCATGGGACCAGTAATATGAGACTAGGGAGGGGATCAATGCAAATGGTATACAGATTCAAACACGCTGCACGCATTGCGGTCTCGAGGCCCTAATATGCACATCCTCCTCTGGCACAGTGGCTTAAGCCCTGAACATATAGAAAGAGTCGGTGAAGGTGTAACATATAATGCCTAAAAGTACACACTGCACAGGAGGTTTGAAACAAGGACAAACACAAGATCAGCTGGTCACTCCTGCAGTTTATGGATGCCAGATACTGTATTTTGGTGCTTTCTGTGTTTTTTTGCCCCCACTGTAGACTCTGAGGCGTCCCAGGCTAATGGTTATGGTTAGGTTGAGGGTTACAAAGTTGCCTTACAGTCAACATTCGGGATGAAAAATGCAGATGAGTTCTTTATGGCGGTCCATTCTGTTAGCCTCCATTGAGAACAATAGTGGAGTTTGTTGACACCAGCATCTGACACTTACTAACTGTCCAGGGCTTTGGCATGTCCCAATTATACTTTTATGTTGTACAGGGGTGCTGTTGAGTACCCCCAATTCTTCATACACCCCTCATGTAAGTCTGCATGACTTCGCTGAGGAGTTTTACACTAAAATTCTTGCGGTATTTTGATGTGATCACACCACATGGACTAATGGCACGTTCAAGACAACAGGAAACTGGAAACCTCCAACATGTAATTTCTTGCTCTCCACATGAGAGCATTTCTGTGCAGTTTGAGCATTGTTACAAAGAGCAACTCCCAATATCACAAGTATCCAACTATGTCAACTGAAATTTGAAAGCCTGCTTAAAAGCTTAAAATAATACGAAGCAATTTTCAGACCATAAATATAGTTGTCATATAAAAAATGTAATTTTTTTCCCCCTTGAAATAATGTATATATCACATGAGACGAAGATTCAAGGGTTTAGTATTTTTAGAATGATTTGTTTTGATCTACATAACGTGGCTCCTTTGCTCTGGATGCCATCATGTTCGTTGCCATGTTGGCATCAACAGTGTAGGAGCTTCACACTAGAAATGACAAAGTGAAGCACCAAATGTTTCTATCATTACAAGTAATTTACTTCTGATTTTGACATCTCTTCAGCATCAAAGATGATAATGGACACTTTCACTATGAAATGAGTTGATTGGCCCTAACAGAACTGGTGAGGGCAGTATTAAAACTCAATTGCACACAGTGATATGGGTAGACCTCAAAGAAGAAACTGAGCTGGGAATCACTTAGTGCTTAGTCACTTTAAACACTTCAGATTACAGAGGAAAGAAAGTCAATATTCAAATGTAAAAAACCCAACATTTTATGTTTCTTAAACATATTTGCTTCTGCATTGTTTATTTTTTTTTCTGTGGTTCTGACTTCTTACAACAATCTTGTATTTGCTAAGCAGCTGAGCAAATACAGGAACAACAGAGGGTGTATTGTGCAAGCAGTAAACTGTAACCAAGCAACAAGTGATGTAATGCAAGAGTGTCCCATTCTTTATGTGCACCCCTGAAGGCTTGCAAACCTTGAGTCTAAATCTTAGGGCCCCAAAAGAGGCAAAGGCTACTCCACCTGCGAACAGCTGAAATGTAACATTCTTGTACTGCCAAAAAGTCTACTAAGTCAAATCAAGTTTATTTATGTAGCCTTTCATCACAGGCATGTCTCAAAAGCCTTTAGATACCTTATCACATACCACAATACATCACAATATACCATTCAAAGATAAGGACTACTTATACACCATAACTTTACATATAATACGCCATACTCAATAGTATAAATGTCTTATACCCTATGACATCAAATGCCATACTACATACAGGAGGCATGGTATCTGGACCCACAAGCAGGCCCCTCAACTTTACGAGGCGAAAAATATCAAATCTAATATTTGAAGAGACAAGGTCTCAAAGCCATCAGTGGTCTTCCTCAGTTCTAGTATGTTAAAATAGGATATAAATTGTGCTGGTGCATCGTATCATTTAGCACAACACACAGAGAATTTAAAAAAAATCAGTATGAGTCAGTTATGCATAAGTCACTTATAACTCTGTATAAGTCACTTTTAAGTCACTTATGTCATCACCAGGTGGGACACATAATAACCCTAATACATTTTGTTGTATCCGTTACATGTGTTCATTTTTGGATTTTGTCAAGTTACAAGTCAGTGTGTATGCTTGTAGTATAAGTTTTGTTGGCTGCTTCTTCAGGGTCCAACCTAGCCACTATTCAGTCAACATATTTTTTCAGAATAAGAGCTTGGGAAATTCATAAAAGAATGTCCACCTATACAGTAAACATAGAACGGACTCACAGCGGTTGATCAATCATGTCTTTGCAGCACCAGATCAGGATGCCACAGCCAGGACAGCCAGTTTGCAAAAAAACAGGCTGCAGGTTTTCTCACACACAGCCTTTGGCTCCAGGGTTTCAGGACCGCCTCCTCAAACTGGAAGGAAAAACAGTGCCTCAGGGGGAACGGATGGAAGTGCACTCCGTACCCTGAATACGGTAATCTCTTGCTACATGAATCATGATATGAGAACAGTAATCCCTGTAAATCACTTTGGAACATTGGTGTTGTGTAGAGCTAGGAGGTGTGGTTGCCATTTTTACACACAGTAGACTGAAAATGTAATTTTTTTTAAATGTTTGGTCAATGTTATTGGTTCTCCTATATTCTGTAGAGTCAATCATAAGAAGTTGGTGGTCGTTTAATTTTTGTGCTTTCTACTTGAACATTTCCAATTCAAGTTGCTCTGTGATAAATTTATGCAGTCATCCTGTGGACATGGTCTCCTCTCATAAATTATAGTATGTATACAAAGAAAATGATTTTGCTTTGCTGTGTCCCATAGGGTACCAACTGTAGTGCTGGATCAATCCAAAAAGGTGCCAGAGAGAGTGACAGCATTACCAACCCAAATCAGAGATCATCACATGGAGAGCATTGCCAGACTCCTTGTGAGAGCACAAACCGATTGGAGCTCATAGGTAAGGGCAACATTGTTAGAAACATTTTCAACATTCTTTCCAACCATACTTAAACATAACCTGGTTATCTAGATGACAGAAAAGGAAATGTTTCTACATTTTAACACCAAATAATTTTACTTTCATCCTGAATTCATTTGTTTCTTTCTTTGTTTGCTTTGTTTGCTGACAATTTATTTTGGTCGCCGAGAGTTGAAAAATGTTCAATAACTGATGAAATTCAGCATCTCTCATTATTTTGTTTTACCTAGCCATCCAATCACAAGGGTTGCGACAAAATGTCACAATCGACCTCTCTCCCTAAGTCACACAGCCTCCACCTTATCTATAGCAAGATCAACAAGTACTCTACCTTCTGCAAATGTTCATGTATATAAAATATTTGCTGATAAAAACACAATCTTGTGCACTTGCAACAAATGAATGCACCATTATTTCTGGATATATTCTTTGTCATAGCAACCAAAAATGATGCGGTTTCAAGCACTCTCAGCCTGTTTTCAACACAACACCCAAGGTTTTTCAGCTGGGAAAACACATCAAGCAAAGGCTTCTTTCAAGACAGCATGTTTCACTTACATTCAACAATTATACAAGCAGAGATCCACTGATAAAGAATGATCAATACTAATTTCTCCACCGGCAGTAGCCTCAATTGTCCATAATACAATGCAGCGATAAAGACATTTTGAAATTTGAACATGGGATTTGGCTCTCACTTTTTCTTGTCTGTCAGCAAAAGTCAGCATTTTTGCTGGAGCTCTCTCTCCCCTTACATATAAAAAATGGAGTAAAGCTCACTTAATATCAAATACCAGATATTCAGTGGATGTTCATTTTTCCAATACTTTGTAAATGAAACAAGTGAAACTGTATAAATTAACCTATTTTTTTAAACGTTTTTTGAACTGAATCAAACACCATCCTACCGGTTTTTGGCAAAATGTTTAAATGTTTGCCAACAAGCAACCCAGATTTTCTAGAATGACTTTGACAGAGCTAGAAGGGCTAAATAAGTCCATTTCAAATTTGTTGTCAATTAGCTGAGCTAATTTTGGATCATCCAACATTTAATCTCTCTTTTAAATGGGCTCTTGGTATTTACCAGCATGTACAGTTGTGTGTCATCCACATAACAGTGAAAAGAGATGCTGTGTTTGAAAATACTGTGACCTAGAGGAACCATGTACAATGAAATTAAGATAGAGCCAGTAAGAGAAGGTTAGTGACCTTCAGTAGGGCATTTTCTGTGCTTTGAGAGTGGTGGAAAATGGATTAAAGTTAAAAAGAAGAAAAAAGTAACTTGTGCTGAGATAGTTGGTTCACTGAGTATTGACAACTTTCTCTAAGAGATTGATAAGGATGGGAGGCTGTACAAGAGCACATCTGAAGTATGATTGTACTAATCCAGTGGCCCAGGAGCTGTTAGTGATAGATAAAATGGGCAGTTTTCATTACCTCTTTAAGCAGCAGTCTTGTAGGAACTTGTAGGACAAAAAGATTGGAATATGGGATTGAATAATATTGTTGATATAACCTAATCTTATTTTGGTCACATACAACCAACAAAAATTGCCAAGTTAACGCCAGCTGTGGTGTTTTTGTTTTTTGTGCTGTTTTTGCAATGTATTCTAGAAACAGAAAATTGAGAACTGAAATAGGAGTCGACAAGGCAAATTGAGGGAAAATGGTCAATTAAGGTCAATTATAACCAGTGTTGGGCAGTAAAGTTGCTACAAGTAGCGGCGCAGCTAGTTCAACTACATTTCTTATTAGCGCAGTGGTAGTGTCGCTATTTCCACATGAAATGGTGTTTTCAGCAATGAAGCTGTTTTGTGGGCCGTGTAGAGTGGTAGAGTTCACAAAAGCTACATTTTCCCAGCATTTCTCAAACACTCAAACACAGCGCGGTGTGTGGCGGTGACGTGATCACTCACCAATCCTTCGGATGAGTGCACTGGCTGACGGCATCTCTAATAATCGTGTGATGTGGAAGCATAGATATATTAGCATGGAAGGAATGGAAAAGGGGATCTGTAATACTCCATATTTCTATAGTTCTATATTTCTGTATTTCGATTTTATAAACCTTTTGGAAATGTCTTGTTTTTAAGAGCAGTTGCTTGCACAGGTACAGCTTGTTTTACAATGAATAATTTAAATGACCATTTTCTTTGTCTAGCAAATTGTATAACTGACATTTTTTTTCTTGACCACATACCACGTTGATTTGGTGAGAATTTGGTTCCAAAAGAAAAAAAAAAGAAAGAAAGAAAAAAAAAGTATCTTCAATGTAGCAAACTACTTTTGTCATGTAGCTTGTAGTGTAACTAGCTACATTTTTCTCAGGGATAGCTTTCATGTAGTGAAGCTTCATTTATTGTGGAGTAACTGATAGCTTAAATTGCTACACTTTCCAAGTAGCTTCCCCAACACTGATTATAACACTTCATCATGAAACAGTTCCTGTAACATACATCAATACATTGAACACCATAAATGAATGATACATAACAGTCTAAGATTATCCAAGGAATGAACTGTATGAATCACCAATGAATCAACCTGGCTCATTGTGTGATTTGTGATTTTTCTTTTTATCTTTTTGTCTTGTATGATTTTTATAAGTCAGCTTCAGAGACAAGTTCCTTAAACATTTTCTGAGTACCACACACCAAGCTACTTCCTGGTATGGAAGTAGCTGGAAGTGGAAGTAACGCATATGAACGTAGAGTTGTCTCACGCCTGTGTGACTTCTATCATACACCCTGCTGTGTGAGCACACATTTTATTTCCCTCATGCAGGGCTCTCAGGGCAGTGGATACTGTAATTTTAAGCACTGGGCATTTCTAAAAGCATTATGTACATATATATTATGTATGTAAACCAATGAACACAGAGCCCAGTTCTCATAGAAGCACTCCTGCCAAGCACCTAATAACAGCTATTACACTTGGTAATACAATGTCTTTTGAGCATCAGTGAATGCAAAAAGGATGATTAATATTCTTTCGTTCAGCTGCATGTAATGTTTCTGGCTCTATTTTCTCCTCACTAAATGATTACAAGGAGCTCAGTTACTCAAATGGCTTCATTAATGAGGTTTTGACAGTGTGCAGTCAGATCATAGATGTGCTTCTTGCAACCTTTTAAAAACATTGTTATTTGTTGTTTTGAGTCAGATAGCTCTGCCATTGCTAACATTGAAAGTGCTGTGTATAGGAACATCAGGCAGCTTAAAGCCCCATCCCCCAAAAGACAGAGGATTGGACAGGCAGGGCTCCAAGAAGCTACG
The DNA here is from genome assembly GCA_900302615.1 of Holocentrus rufus. Classification (NCBI taxonomy): domain Eukaryota; kingdom Metazoa; phylum Chordata; class Actinopteri; order Holocentriformes; family Holocentridae; genus Holocentrus; species Holocentrus rufus. The sequence goes on from OMLF01027852.1 coordinate 23,394, forward strand.
GATCCACAGTTCTGGGCGAGAGAGGCCAGCGTCCTCAGGTGAGCCATGTGCATTATTATATTCTCTGGTGTGTTGGAATATAGTCTATGGTGGGCTAAATATATAATGGCTTAATGTATTCTGGTGCCTAATTTTGATCAACAGCCGCTCTTGTGCCTGGCGGCCACAAAAACAGGAGTGAGACCAGGGAAATGTCCACTTCCCCATCCAGCAGACCGGAGAGCGTCCAACAGCCTCTTACCCCGACAGAAAAGAGAGAACATCAAACATCAGGTCAGGCTCTCATCTACTGTAAATGGAAGGGGTGCAGGACAGCAGCAGGAAGACAAGTACATGTTCAGACTCGGAGAGACATGGTTAAAAAGGGAGGTGGATGGGAAGAGAGTGAGAACAAGCATGTTGAGTGATACTCTTTGCTGTATGTGACATTACAATATAATTGAGAAAAAGATAGAAATAGAAAAATACAGCCTACAAATAGTGCATGAGTTTAAAAGAGCCTCATGTTACACTACATACTCTCTCTTCACTTTTTTTTTTAAACCTTGCATAACCCACGTCAAAACCATGAGCAGGATTTTAGTTGAAAGAATCGTGCAGTCACAAAATGAGTGCATGTGGTCTGAAGCTCATTTATGGACATTTCCCCACAGCGGTAAGCTTTGCAGCAGCCCTGCCCACAGACTAAATGCAGTTAGTTCATTAATGGTAATGTGGCACATTAAATAAAAGTCAGAGGGACATCTCCTGGGCCCAGGGTTTGCCACACAGTGAGCAATTAAAGAAAGTGATTACACTGTCCAGATTCAGAAGTCGAGAGGTGCTTTCATCTTGGATCTCAGGCCTGTCGTGGAGTTTAAGTATTGAAGTTGGATTTGCATTTTGTATTGTATGACTTGAGTTTTATGTTTTTTTTTCTGTATTGTTTCTTAATCCATGCATTATTTTTCATGTATGCACTTACCTGCAAGGACAATTTCCCCCACCACGAGGAACATAATGTCTGAACCTTGCTGTAAGATTTTCAGAGGCTCTAATCTTGCTGATCAAATGAGATGACTAGAGCAATGAGCAACCATTATTAGCCTGGGCAAGAGGTCTACTCCCAGGTGTTTTCTGAGACCCAAGGGATAAAGGCATCAGTTTATGAGCGATGATTTAGCAGCGGAATGGCATCCTCACTACTGATGATGTTGTTTGTATGCCGGTTAGTGTGGGCAGCTCTGCCACTGCAAAGTGTTCTTCACCATTAGCCTTGTTTTCAGTACTCCAGCTCCACTTAAGTGTGTTTGAAATTATCATTAAAGCATTAGCATAGCACGGCTATTAACAAAATCTACAAAAATACATTGACAGAGGCAAAATAATGCTCAGCTCTTGGCAATCGTCATAAAATTCATTTCAGTCTTACATATTGTTGCTGAGCATTTTTTTATTTGCATATATGAATGGAAAGAATAGCATGAGCTGCATGATAATGGAAATGGGAATGGATTTATTACTCACTGTAATTAGATTCCTATCATTATTCTCTATGCAGTTCTGGCACAAGAGGAGCAGGAGAGGCTTCTTCCCTTTGTTGTTTTTCATGCATTGTGAATTTGTGATATATACACTTGAACCCCCAGTGCCTGAAGTACACTTGAAGCTTCTATTGATTTTATAACATACAGTAAATAAGGTTCAACCAGTTCTCTCTCAAAAAAAGAATTTACTCCTTCTTAGAATAAAAAATAAAACTGCAAATCATATTAAAATGAGGACTTTAGTACTTATTTCTCTCTCTTTTATTTTAGAAGAGTTGTGCTGCAGTCCTGTGAAGGAAAGTGCCAGTGCCACTCTCACATCAGTAGAGTCGTCCTCCTGCTGTTCCAGGCCAGGTTTCTCTTCTGGCCTACAGGTCCAGAGCAGCCTAGGGGAGAGAGATGAGGAGTCTGAGCCTCAGCTCGTTCTGGGGGAGGAGGTGTTCACTTTTTCATCCCAGCCCCACTCAGCCAGACGAGCGCAGGGACATGGGGACCAGGAGAGCATGGAGATGAGAGATAATCCGGTTCAGAGGAAAAGTGGGAGGCGCAGTGGGGCCCGACCCCAAGATGATTTTATAGGCAGTGAAAGCGACGAGGTATGTCTGCTGTGAGTGAGACACAAGCATGAACATTCACATTTAAATCCACACACACACACGCACACACAGGCTGGTGATATACTGTAATGTGGCAAAGTGCATCATGTGTATATTCTCTGATCACCAGGTACTGTACCTTAGATAACCAAACTTCTTGCTCAACATCACATGTATTACTCTGGGGAAGCTACTAAATCCATGCATATATACAGCAATTCATTGGTTCACAGAAAATCTGTTTATTGGTCCACAGAGCCGTACACACCTTATAGTGACTGCAACTTTGTACCTATGAGGCTGAGATTTGCCATAGAGGTCAAGTGTTTGTGAGGTTATGTGTGTGTATGTGTGTGTGTGTGTGTGTGTGTGAATGCATGCACGCGTGAATGCATGCGCGTCCATGGTCGCAGCTGTTGCGAATCCGCTCTTGTTGATATACAAGCCCCTGGTTAGTTGCCATCTGACACTAGTTGGCCTTATTTTGATTTCCATTCATCTGTGGCAGGTTGTTCCTCTCTGAACTTCGGGCAGTATCGTCTTTCAAGGTGTTGCATCAGGCTCTTACAATTCTTTTTGAGCAAACTTTTGTTATTAAACATAGAGAAATATTAAAACGAAAACAAAGCCAGGAGCTTTATCTGTATCTATTATTCTGAGGTAAGAAGATACGACAGTCCAGGGTAAAATGTATTAAACCTTCAGGGAAATGCTGATAGTTGAGTGTAATAACAAAAACACATATAGATCATACAGACTGCATTCATTCTTGCTCATACTCAGATGCCACCCACACACTTATTG